>JAVQJG010109211.1:0-16588 GCA_036024015.1 Craterocephalus amniculus | reverse complement strand
TTCCCAAGTCCAGATAGAGTTCAGGTAGCCCTTCTCATCTTTTTTCTCAGAAAAATTCTGTTAATTGACTTAAGGTGTATTTAATATTTACAGAGCAGACTGGATTTTATTGGATTGAGACTTCTTGGTTATTTCACTTTGTCTCTACATTAATCTGTTATTTTTGCATCAAAAGATATTTAAAAAAATGTACAGATGTATAAGGTGTGTTCTTGTGATTTTATACATTTAGAGTCTTCTGATGGAGAAAATAATTCTGTAATCCTGATAATTGTAAAATCGTGACATCCGTAGTTTTATACCAACATTCATTTCAAATGAATAGATTTAGGGATTATACATGGTGGTACTACACATAAAGTCCAAAGTGGTGGAATTAAATAACAAGTATCTTTTTTTATCAAAATTTTAAAAAGGTAAAGAAAAAAATAAAAAATAATGCATGCACATGTATGCACTCCCATTATATAAAGTCTGCTGGTGCCATTTACCTTAAGAAGTGACCTAATTAGTTTAATATATCCACCTGTGTACAATGAAATGTCAAATAATCTCAGCATATAAAAACATGATGAAAGGCCGCAGTCTGCAGAATCCAAGCCACGTTGTGCAAACCAAAAAGCTCTCCACGGTCAAGCAAAAAGTTATGTAAACGTACTGTACATATTAGCGATTGGTTATGAAAAATAAATATTAAAATTCCAAATATACCTTTTTAGCATGTCAACATCTATAGACATTTTGGGGAACACTTAAAGCCACAAAGTTCGTCCATCTCAGCCACTATCGGGATACACCCAAGACAGGATGCCAGTCCATCACAGACACCAAATCTTATCACACTCTCAGTCACTCTAAAATACTAAAAAGCACCAATTAACCAAACAAGAATGGTTTTGGACTGTGGGAAGAGTTCAGAGTCAGTGCTACACATACACAGGCAGAACATGCAAACTTCACAGAGAACAGCCCTAGCCAAGGCTCAGCCTAGTTAACGAGACACCACACAAGTCAGACACAGCCTCACATTCATTGAAAATATCAATTCTGCTCATAAGCGCACACAAATCCTCTATCAGCATTGCAAATAGGTGTGATTGTGTCATGGAAATCATTGTTTGGACTGAAGAACACTTCTAAAAGGTTGAACACAGTTCACTAGTGCCTACATGAAAAGGGCAATTTAAACATCTTAGCAACATATTGTCCAAAGCAGAAGACATCTTATTCATGCAAGTCCTCTGCTATTTCAATAAGGCAATGTTAAACATACTGCATCTTTGAGGCATGAAAAGTCTGGCTTCTGGACTGGCCTGCTGTTGAAAACATTTAAGTGATAACATGGTGATTTACAAAATAAGACAGGAAAGACCAGAATTACTGAGAAGCAAGAATCCTATTTAGAACAAGAATGGGAAGCATTCCTCTTCCAAAGGTCAAGCAGCTTTTTTAGAGGTCTTGAGAAAACAAATAAGGTAGCTAGACTGCATAAATCCAAAACTGTTAACCTTGCATACTCCATATCACGCAGTCTTATGTCAAAATGAGCATTCATGTAACAGTGAATAATCATTTATTTTTATACAGTAGTTTTTATACTGTAGTTTCAAAAAGTACCAGGCGGTCAGGTATATCTATGATAAGATAAGTTTTGGGGATCAAACCTGCATCTCTTTGAGTGTCTCCACCGTCACAGAAGGCTGGGTGGGTCTGCTCCTGTAGCTGACTTTAGCGATCCGAGAGCTGAGGGACATGGCTTGCCATAGACTGGAGGGCCTCCTCTACTACAGAGCTCTACATTTACATCTCCGTCCACCTGTAGAAACAAAGAGTTTTTTCGCAATAATTTTGGTGTAGTTTATGCTGAGATTTGGCACAGGACCCGACTCCAAGAAAATTCCTGTTGTTACAAGTTTCCGTGGTAACGAGGAATGAAAAGGAGGGGCGAAGAGGGCCGAGAGAAGGTCCATTCTCCTGGTTGTTTTCAGTTTTTAGACCAAGATAGAAAGGAATTGCATGCAACCTTACATTAGACATTACATAGAAACTAAGGACTGCTGCGTTAAACTTTTATTTGCTGTAATTTTGGTCTCTCCCTCTATGTTTTTTAAATTGATTTGTTTTACATTTCAATCATTTTTTCTCTGCCTTCCTCTCTTTAAAATTAATTTATTTATTTTAGCCTACATTTAACTCGTTTTGCGAAAGCTTACTCTTTACCCAGCGTTCACACCAAGCGCCAGTAAATAAATAAATATCAACTTAATCGACTAAGCTAGGCTACATCTTCTCTTTAAGACTATAACGAACCTCAAAAATATACAGAAAAAAATAAACACATTTGTTTAGTTTTCAGGAGAGGTATTTGCTGTAAATACGCTATACTCAAAATACAACAAACCATGCATGGGCTTGCATACATACAGGTGACAAAATCTGTGTATATCAGTGTGCATTTCTACGCATTTAAAAACACGTGTATTTATGTTTAAGTGCATTATAATCACAATAAAGCCCAGTACAGTCATACCGTCCAATCTGATAGCTGTCAGAAATGGTGACAGCTGTGATCCTGGCTGTGTGAAGGTCATTGTTTAAAAAAACCCAGAGTCTTGACCTTTACAGTCACAGTTTGCACACACCATTTGCCAGCAGTCACCACGCTGATACCATGCAATGAACTCATTCAAGCGTTCAAGACCTTGCTTCTTTTCGAAGACGTAGCCTACGTGCAGTGAAATGTACACTAGTGCCCCCTGCGGTCACAGATTCTGATCGATCACAGATTTTGGCGGAACACCGACGCAATTCATACAAAAAACCACTAGGTGGCAGCAGTGCAATGTCTTTACTGCAGGCTGCAGCCATCGGGGAGAACTGGGTTAGGTTTGTGGGGCAAATGACCTCATAGTGTAGCATCATCTTCATCACCAGGAGATGAAGAACTCATGAACTCATTCTTCTGTTTCACCTTCATTTTGTCCTTCTTATCAGCTGAAACGCGATTAAGCATAACAAGTGAACCGTTAGGGGACTATCCGTGCCTTTTCTCCTGGGAATTTGCCTTCCTTTAAGAATTGTACAGTTAAATACAAACAGGATTATTAAGCACAGCAGAGGGAAAATGATGCAGGGTTATCCATGTTTGTCGGTATTATGGCATCTGCCTCAACATCTGTGCTCGGGCAAATAAGATAGAGATCTTGACACCCACGCTTCCCGCATCAGCACCGCAGCGAACGACGCTGGGGGCTGTTGATGTGTCGTGGCGCACACTTTTAAAAAAAATTGGGTGGCGTACATTGCACCAAACCCCCCCCCGAAACGGAATCCCAGGATATCCCACCTTTACCCACCCCCTTGAATCGGAATAGCCCTCCTCCCTCAGTTGTCCTCTTATTCTACCTCCGCCTTCTCTCATTATCACCCTCTTCCTCCTCCTCCTCCTCCTCCTCTGCCTCACGTCCCAACTCGGGAGCGCCGCCGATCGGTCGCCAGGATTTTCCCTTCTCGGCCAAAATGGAGGAGAAGGTCTGTCGCTTAATGAGGGGAGTAGAGATTATATGACCGGATTTGCTTAAATGAAAGACATCAGAACCCGCTTTTGTGAATAGATAGCTACGAGAACAATAAAAACCCTCTGAGGATATCTATCGCTATTTCCACCAAAGCGGCCGCCACCATGAGCGCAGGAGAGGGACTGGATGAGGCTGCAAAGGACGCGGCAGACATAGCGGCGTTTTTCAAATCCGGTAAGTCGAAAAAGGGGCGAGTCTGCCAGAGGGATAGCCAGAGCAAAGCAGTCGGTGTGACCCAGGTGGTCCTCTAAAGTGTTGCCTATTTAAATAAAAAATGAGAATCACTGAGGGGCTTCATATAGCCTACAAAATGCAGGGGCTACTCTGCGTCGGAAGTGCTGGAAAGATGCTCTGTAGATATTTACCACATTTCAGTCTGATCTGTCACGCTGCAGCATTTAATGACAACAACACGATTAACACCCACTGAAATTTTGTGTCACGATTATTAGCGAGTGACCCTGTCTTGCCTCAGACTAAGCAGGCTGTTGTTAAAGCTTGACGATCGTCTCCTCGGGGTAGAGGAGTATTTTGATGTGATGCATGGCATCCATCACAATGCCAAAATCCCTGCGAACTAAACAACGTTGTAAACAAACTAGGAATTTTGCGTGACTCTTAAGCAGGAATATATCTGATGCAGGGAGAGGACAGGCCATGGACGCTACTGTGGGTAATAGGTTGCACAGTTTGGGCCTCTGTAATATGATGGCATCATCAAAACAAACAAGGATGGGCCTGCTTCCCTTATCCCTGCATCTAAAACCTTATCAGGTTTTATAGGTCCTTTTGGGTGCACTTAGGTCTGATAGGAGCCCCTTATCATCTCAAGGGGACTTATGTTAGGATATGCTCTTTGTTGTAATGGTCCTGAGTGGCATTATTTACCATCAGCCCTTGATGCAATCTGTAATTGAGCATAACCTTTCTCTAAGAAATAATCAGATACTGACCATGCCATAGAGAATATGTTAACATTCTTTTGAGGAGGAGTGTTTTGATGTGGCATTAGTTTAGGGCTTTAAAAAAAACTATTAGAGGTGTTTCTAGTATCATGAAAGCACTGATACAGGTAATAGATTTCAATTGTTTACATGGTCTTGCATGACAACCGTTAAGCCACATCAAAGTGCCAGGACAGGGAGCTGGGATGGAACTTGTGAAGTCCGGTGCAGTGTCAGGACTTACACGCACCAGATGAAGCAGCTGTCTCTTGCTCTTTCAGCTGCTTCTCTCTTCTGTGACACCTGGTGCCTTGAGGTCTGCTGCTGCTCACCATCCCCACAAATTGAGCACATGCACAAACACACACAAGCGCACAACCTTTCTGCATTGTGCACCTACAAGTGACTATGAATCCTCACACCGAATACACAGTGTTGTGCTTTTTTTCTTGTGCGTGTTTGCATACTTTTTAACAGTTTATAAATCACATAAATTCTCAAAGGAACTGCTTCTGCCAGTCAGACGGTTAGGAATGTTGTCAGAATGGATTGTTGTCGAAACGCTTTCTTACGGTTGGCTGGATGCTTGCCAATGTATTTTCTTATAGCTGGGTTGTATCAGGCTGGAAAGTTGGCTCAGAGTGAAGTTGGACTGCTTGGATGTTTATATAGCAGCAAATGCAGTTCATACAGTATTCATGATGGAGACAGAAATAGGTTATGGCCTCAGGAAACTTTTATAAGAGACTATTATGAAGAGAAAGTGTGGAAAATAAGTTGCTAGGAGAATAACAGCAAATGCTTCGTGTTGCTGTTGAGTGTTTTTGCCTTGCTCTGAATAGAAATTTCTCATCAATATTTTTTCAAACTTGGAACACATTTCTGAGAAAATGCATTGACTGAAAACATTTTATCAGCAGGAATTCTCTGCATCTGATGCATTTGTGTTTCTGTTCATTACTATAGCTAATGAGAGGAAGTCCAAGCTGATATTGATTAGCCTTTTTACCAATTAGTTTAGTATCCTTTTATTTTATGTGATACTTTTCTGACACTTTATATCCCCATCATATTCAGTTTGCAAAAAAAAAAAGATCTATCATTGATTTGTTTACATATTCACATTGTGTATCTCTCCAGCATGCTCCCTCAAATAGGTGCCTGATTCCAGTTGATCTCATATTTCTACGGCTCTGTAGGCACTTTGGTGGCATATTTAATCATCAAAGGCTAGAATGTGGTAGATTCTGATACTGAACAAGAGCTTGAACCACCAGCTTGCTGCCAGAGCAGCAATATCAACGGCTAAAAGGCTGGCTTTAGTGAAAGACAACTTCCTTGCGCTCTGTGTAATCAAATAGAAACATGTGTGTTATATCTAGAAGACTGGTTGTTTGCATGGTGAATTTGCTCCACCTGAATGGATGATACTATCACTGGCCCTTGAAAATACTTGATGTTCCCCTCTGCTTGATTATTTTCAGAGAGCAGATGGTGCTCCATCTCCAAGTCCCACACTGTTGCTGTGGCTCAGCTCAGCCGCTGAGTCAGCCTCCCAGGTTGCTCATGCCATGACTTAAAGCCCAATCTTTGATTTGCTTAAAATAATCAAAACTTAAGGAGTGATTGCTGAGAGATACAGATTTAAATATTTGGTCATTTATAATCAAGACAAATAGTTTCTGACTAAACATTTTCCTGGAGATGTTTACAAGGTGTGTGGATGTCATATTCAAGGCTTTTTTAAAAATAAATGATGGATATCAGTATCACTCTTATTGTCTTACATACATGTTTATAGAGTAAAGATTTACATAGAGACCCTGCCATATGGTTATCTGATTCTTACAGCAACTCACAATTCAATTTGGTTATGATTCTTGGGGTAACGATTTGATTCTGTATGGATTCTCGATTCAAACTGATCTTGATTCACATTCAATCCTCTTTTAGTAACAAAACATGCAAATTTACTCCATTCCTCTATAAGCCGAAAGCGCTCTGAGGAGTTTGTTTCATTAGTTGAAAGGAAAATGATTATTTTTATCAATAAATTGTTTGGATTTTGCTAACTTTGCCAAGTTTAACATCACTTTGTCTCTTGGCAGTAGTTTTGAAACTAGTCAATCAAATAATTTTTAAGTATTTTAAAAAACTGAGTCTTGGAAAGTACAACAATTCAATTGAACAATTCAGAATCTTGATGGACAACAATTTGACAAAAAGATGACAAAAGATTTTTTTGGGCTGCCCTGCTGCCACACTATTTTACTCTCTAAAAGCCTGATCTTTATGTGCAGCAAGCAAGTTCAACACTGAGGGCTACAATAGTGTGAATCCTTACTGGCTCGTCTCACACCAATTTCATGCATGACTTGACATATTATATGCTGATTTCTGTCCTGTGTAGTAACTTCATACACAGAGCAGTCATGTGCTGTCCTGTTTCAATGCTGGGAGAAGAGGTTTAAAACACCACTTCCCACCCAAGCCACAATCCTATGTTTATGAGGCCAAGCATTTACCACTTACATCATTAGAAATAGTAAGTAATCAAGATTTGATTAAGGATGAGAGAATTGCATCTCTATACTAATCCCTGTCAAATACAGTACATTGGGGCACTATGGAAAGCCCTTCCTGGCAAAAACCAAAAGTGACATATGCACAATAGTATATTTTAAAAGGTACTATCTCATATATAGTCTCTTGAGTGACGCCTAATGAAGTTATTGGCTCTGTAATCATGTTACTGTACAGATCTGCGCTGTGAAACTCAATTGTCATAAAAGCAACCAGATCTATCCTGAACTAAGATTAAATAACTGTCAAAGCAACTTTCATAACAGACATTTTCCAAGCCATAACTACACTGGACATAAAACCCTATCACCCGTGCCTGTGTGGGTCTAGGGTTGCTGCTGGGATCTGTTGTTTTTCTGTGTGAATTTGGCATCTTTTAATTCCCCATGCAGACATGCTTCCAGCTCCACTGTGCATGCGCGAGCATCTCCTGTCTTGTCTGAAACTGTTAAATAATAGATTTTCTATACGTAACAGGAGAGTGCTTGACGGCCGAGCACATCGACTATGACCTGTGTTTTCATTGTAGTTACAATGTAAATTAAGAAAAGGGAAATAAATAAAACCTGATAAACTTTTACCTATGATAGCATTCAATTAAATGAACACCATAATGGTTGCAACTCATTATGTATTCTGCAGCTCTTGCACTGAGAATAGAATCAAGATATCAGCACTGGTAATGGTAGTGCCAACATTGACATTGCAGTGAGCCATTTCCCTCTGTGCTCACTGCGAACCCACTGACCTATGCCAGTTCAGGCTGTAAGTAGAGCCAACAATTTCAGCACAGTGCTTCCTCATTTTCTTGTAGCACAGCCTTAATTGATGGAAACATAATGACCTAATAACCATTTGCAGAGTCAAGCATGAATCTTATATAATACTGTAGATGAGAGGATTTCAACAGGGTGTAAGTGTGCGTCTTAAAGCATGTGTACAGAAAGCTTAGCTGATACGATGAGGCAGGGAATGGAAATACAGAAACAAGTGTACATGAAAGGAGACGCAAAGTAAAAGCACAAGAAGTAGTCAACAAAATCACCGAAAATGTAGGATGGAATGGAGCAGAGAGGTGGAATCTCGAAAGTGATGTGACATACTTAGAGGGACAAACAAGCCTTCACTCAACAAATTATAGATCTGAGGCTTGGGTGGAGTACACCCTGAAAAATGCAGGCTACTGTGCTCTTCATGAGGCCGAATCCTTACGGCTGGATCCAGGAGCAGCTTAATTGGCCGTTGGTCAGAGTTAAAGAGCGTAAGGCCAGACTGGCATTGCCTGAACTTCACTGTACAGGCTCACTTAACTAACTCAAGAGGAAAGAGAGCACTAGTCTTAGTTGTTTTGACCTCTGAGCAGAATCCTTTGTGTTCTGTAGCTCAGTGTTTTTTGGGTTTGCTGGTTCGTTTTATTTAGAGCTTATCTTAGTCGTAAGCTACGAGGGATGGACATTCGACACAGTTGTCTTTATCCATCAATTAGCAATCAATTTTTTGATTTATCATTAACACTTTTTATTTTAACGTTTAGTATTTAAAGGCTATATTAAAATGCACTTAAAGAAGAAAAAATATCCAGTATGTTTCCTTATTTAGATCTTTATTACAAGATGAACGACTCTTGTGGTAGTTAAACGGGATTCATTCAATGGAAAATTAAAAGTTAAACTGGGAAATATCTGCTTACATACAACTTCAGCACCAGTCTAAAGATGCATTAGTTTTATGGATTAAAACATAATGTCATCAATAAAATTCTTAACAATTTCCCAATTGCGTCTTCAAAATTGATAAACTGACTTTTATTTATTTTTTTTATATATATTTTTGAGTCCACTGTTATAAGTACCTGTCTGCTGATGCGAGTGCCTTGTGGATCAGACCAGAGTGGACGGTGGTGCAATGAGAACACTATGATGTAGTCCCCATTGTTTTTTATGAATCTATTCTAATCCAGTTTTTACAATAATTTTAAATTTTGATTTTGTTGTTTGAGACAACAATATTTCTTGCTCAGGTTCAAAAAGTATATCCTTCTGGGTTCAAGTAGAGTATTTTATAGCATAGCTCCAAAAGCACACCATAAAATTACTACATGTAAAAAATATAGATACTACAAGATTAAAAACTACCCATGGCACTGCAATCTTTTTCTCTGTCTTCCTCCAATAAATACTTGACTTTTATTTTTCTGTGGGTTGCACGCCAGTACGATGTTTAGCAATTTGCTGGTTTGGACCTCAACTGGGACTTTCATTGCACATTTTGCAGGTTCTCATTGTGCATTTGTGGGTTTTTTACAGTCGCTTTAGATTTTGCAGCCAGTCTAAAGACACACATGTGAGGATAATTTATGGTTCTAAATTTGCTACGCATGCAGTATGAGTATGAGCATATGTGTGGTTGTCTGTACCTCTTTGTGCACCCAGGCTGTGACCCTTTCCAGTGTACACTGTTTTGTGCGTAATGACAGCTTGTACAGGTTCCAGTCCCCCTGCTGCAATCCTGAAAAGGATGAAAGTGGCTCAGATGATAGATGGATGTTTTTATATGTGCAGCCTTATTTTAACTATGTTTTCACTCTATGGTTAATAAGAGCTGAACTCAGAAATGGCTGCAAACTATCTGAGATGAGTCCAACATGAACAAGCTGTGTTAACAGCTACATGCTATTTAATTACAAATTTCGTAAAGCTTCTCAAGGAATGGAAGCAACAGAATCTTCTACAAACATCTACGAGGCCATGTTATCAGATCGGATGAAGGTGCATGAACGTCCCTCTCAACAGAATCAATTTTTGTTTGTAAAACACACAGTGCTAAAAACATTTAAAGGATTACAAACATACTACTGTTTATAGATTAAGGCTGCACAATATTGGGGAAAAAATTGGCATTGTGATATTTTCTGACCCTGTGACATACATTGCAATATGAAAAGATATGAGAATTCCAAGCAGATGGCTTGGACAGCACTTTGAGTTCTACTCTCCTGCCATCCTGTTGACATGCATCAACTTTTTGTAAATGTTGCAAGTATGTTTTTTGTCTGTGTTAGTTGATGTCATTGTTCTGTCTCACAGCCTGCTTTTAATCTGTTAGGAACTGAGTATGTTTTGTTTTATCATGTACAAAATAAATGTGAACTGTGTTTTACCACAAAAAGTGATGGGTGGATCACTGTGCACAATGTGTGTCAGGTACCTTTGAAATGAAATAAGAACACAGTAAGTACGTTTGCCACCTACATTACGATTTGATCTGCGATGTGACCATAAATAATTTGCGATGACGATGCTCAAACGATACTTTCTGCAGCCCTACAGGCAAGGCCATTACTTGTTTGCTGATCGACTGGATCAGATGTAATGCTTTTTATGGACGTTTGGACGTGTAACTTCTCTTTCATCTTTTCATTTTATTGATTGTTGTAATATGGCATTTGCAACAACACACACACACAGGCATTCGTTATGCCGCTATCTGAATCGTGTTTATGCTAAGAGGAATCGTTTTAAATGTTATTGATGACCACAAAACTATTCTGGAAATCAGATGTCCTCCTACATGCACATGCCTGATTTTAGTTGATAGCTTTGGGTCGATAATCAGGAATTCCACCAAGTTGGTAATGTGCTTGACGGGCGCCTAATGTAGTCTGTGAGGCATCTTCATTACCTCACACACATTGACATGATACAGCCACAAGCACAGAGGTATAAATCACTACATCCCACCCAAGTCGCCTGAGACCGGGGAAGCAAAGAGGAGATGGGGGGGGTGGAATTGATGAAGGAGAGATGGAGGCTTGTGGATTGCGGGTCATAAAAATAGGCTGTGGGCCGGTCTATGTGTCTCCTGCAAATCCCCCATCTGATAAGAGAGAGACCTCTATCATTGGAGAGCAGACGCCCACCCAGACTATCCCTTTCATCACCCCCTCCACTTCTCTCCCACAAATACCTCCCATCATGACCTCATGCCTTGCTTCTGCTCAGGCCTGCCGTATATCCCAACATGATACTGTATGGTAATATCCGCTTTGTCCCGCCAGGTTACATCTTTCTTTTCTTATATGCCATGAATATGACATATAACCGTCTGTTGGTCAATAAAACTGGCTCACAGACACGATTGGTGTCACAAGTTTGGCCACCTCAACACTAGGGCTGTCCCGATACCACTTTTTCATTTCCGATACTGATACTGATACAGAAGGTTGAGTATCGGCTGATACCCGATACCGATACTTGCATTTTGTTATGAGCAAAATATTGTCAAACCTCACCTCAAAACCTTAAGGTCTAACTGATAGTCCACAACAGAAGGTGTGAGAAAAACTGACTCATTAATTATTAACCAATGAGTTAATTTAAAATAAATGTAAAGACTTTGTGTAACACACATTACACATTTCTGTTGTAAGAAAAAACAACCTGAGTAAACTCAGTAGAAAATGAACTAGGGAGAACACTCAGGTGTATCAAGCGTGCTGGTCTGGTGAAAGGGCTGGATAGAAAATATTGGCTCACTTGGTATCGGCAACGGTATCGGCATATTTTAATGGATGCCGATACTGTCCAATCCGTGTTTTTTTCTTGGTATCAGCACCGATACCCGATACTGGTATCGGATCAGGACAGCCCTACTCGACACAGCCCACAAAGTTCTTTCACTATAATTTGTCCGGTGTTGTAGACAAAAGATACTTCGTGGTGTCAACAAATGAGGCAGTAAAGACGATGACTAACGTAGTATTTTACACCATCTTATATTTATTCACAAAATGTGATTCCTTGCTTCTGTTACTCTCTGTTTACGCCCCTACAACCGATGTCCCACCCATACCTCCTTTCTGTTTCCCTTCAGCTTGAACCTGGCAAACATCTGGACGTAGTAGCTATCTGAAGTCACAAGTCTCCTGCAATGCTTTGTGAATTTTCTTTTTCAAGACTATCTCTCTAATAAAAAAGAACCAAGGACTCGGGAGGCCATTCTCCCCTGCAGTTTTCATACACACCATTTTTAAGAGCTTCCTCTAGTAAGAAAGGTGGTGTGCCGCTAAGTAGGAGGCGGGCTGCCAATGTCTTTTCATTCATAAAACCAATATTTCTCAGTTGTGCACTAGTTTCATGTAATTTAAAATCACTTGGTATATTGTTTGATTAGTTTTCTACAAGGCCGATCACACAGTTCCTCCAAGTGTTTCAGTTAGTCCCACAAAGTAGCACATTTGCACACCTGCTTGATGCCTACAGCTCTGATACCAGCCTCATACGCTCATAATTCCCCCCGGTATGCTTTAGCACACAAGCAAAGCCAAGGTCCTACTTTGCTCAGTATGAGAAGAAAAGACTAAACAAAATTAAGCAGAACTTGTACTTAGCTTTGGTTAAATCAAAGCACAGCTTGCGGTGTGTGTTTACACACATGTGAGCAGCCTGATACAGCTGTGCTCAGTCTGTCCAACAGGAACTGTGTAGTCTCTCTTTCTCTCACAAACACACTCACACTGCATCATTTCCACTTGCTTTGACAGAGGCGGACTCTGATCTGGGTCGCATGAGCGGCCTTCGTCCGCCTTAGCTTTGGCCTTTCTGGCTTTGGAAGAAATAGGTCAAAGATCAAACTTAACATCCCATTCGGCCACAGGGGCTTGCATGAGTAGTTACTTTTTGTAAAATTACTGTTGCATCTCATTGTGCATTTCCCAGGCTACAGCTGGTTGCCAAGAAAATGCTGACTCCAGTTCAAAAACAAGGGAAATTTGACGTCAAACCTAAATAATAAAAGGCAAAGATATTGAATGAAGTCCACCACTCTAGTTTTGAAAAACAGTTCTCATGTTTCACTGTTTTAAACAGGACAAATCCTTGCAAAGTCATTTCATATCAAAGAATACTTGATAGCAATTTTCACTTCTGAATTCCCAACAACCACAAATGAAGATGATTCCTCTTTTGCCTTAAGCACAGTCATCTCATTTTTCATCCCACTTGGATGCTTCTGTCTTTTCACTGATAAGAATGAAAACTCTAACAGGACTGTTTTGGACAAAACACTCCATCCACACTGCGCCGTATAAAATGAAGCATACAGTGTGTGAGCAGGTGCTTACTGTAATCCTCGCTTGGCGACAGCATATGCCGGGCTGTTCTTTCAGAAAGGCAGCCAGGAGAAGTCCAAGTGGAGGACTAAGCTGCCCCTGTCCCTCATTCCCCTCCTCTCTGTTATCTTGTGCCACGATGATGTCCGACTGCTGAGTGACCCAGAAAGCGTTCCTCCTGTTGGATACGTAACACGTGTCTGTCCAAGTAAGAATTTGGTGAAGTTGTTAGTGTATTCAGACTGACAATTAAGTTGATTTTACTTTGTTTCAAAATTCCATAAGTAAGCTTGATGTACAAAATGTGCTGATGATTCATCTGCTGTTGCTGATTAATCAACATTGAATTTAATATTGTGTGAAACCACTACTGATCCAAGCACTGCAGCTCAGGGAAGCCATATCTGTCTCCAATAAAATGTCCCATGCATGCTTGAGACAACAATGGCTCCTTAGGCATTATAGAAACTAATGCCAAATGTATTTGGCATTTTAAAATTAATTATTTGCGTGTTTGCGACTGTTAAAAGCGTAAAGCAAAGAAAGGGGATGAAGAGCAAAGGATTTGTTTTCTTGATCTAAAGTATATACAGTAGCTCTAATGACAGCTTACTGCAGCTTATACTGTTTTATTGGCACATTCACATGCATACGAGTACACATGCACCGTCTGAGCACTTGTGCATCTGCGTGCAACATGTCTGATGATGTTTGATCTCAGGGGGAACTGCCCATCTATTTGGATCAAAGGCCTTCTCCACAATGGCTCACACACACACACTCTCATTTGCACTCTGTAATTCCCCCGTCTAAGGTTTTGACACTGAAATATTTTGAAGGTTATGCTGCTGCTCCAGTTGGTCACATGACATTTCTTTTAATCTGTACTTCCTTCATTGAACTCTATGTTTCTCATTATGGGTCTCTCTGTTTCTTTTTAGATTGCTCTCTTCCAAAATGTGAATCCAAACTGGACGGCCCAGGTCAAACCTCAGGTGGGTCCCGATGTTCTGATACACTCTGCAGTGGGTTTATGTACATAACCTCCTTTTTTCCTACTCCTCCGTCTTTTCATTGAGCAGCAAAGTATAACTTTCACCCAAAGTGATCTCCCATTCACTTAGAATGGGGCAGTGCATTCATTGTATTCATGTAAGTAAGATCAGAAAGTTGTTAAACATAGAGAACAATGAGCACTTAAACGTAAAATGTGCTCCATCAAAGCTCTACTGTGTCGAATCCCATTAGACTCAAGCTCTTCTGTGGCATCAGCTAGCAACCATGACCTTGTGGGTTCTCCTCCCCTAACACCCCCAGGACGTAAACACTAAAAATATACCAAGTCACTCTCTCCTGGGTGACTTGTTTGTGAGTAAAAACAGGACAGTAAAATGGCTCATATTAGGGTGTCCATATAAAGTATCCCAAAAAAATGAGGCCTGATTCCCTGGCTATAGTTTTTTTTTTTTAGTTTAATCTCTTTCCGACTAAAATGAATCATAAGTGTTTGAAGTTTTTCTGTTTTAAATTAAAAGGATCAGTCTAATCCACGCTAAGGCTGCTGACCCGCAGTGGCAGAAATGCATTTGAGCTGTCAGGCAAGGCGTAAACATGAACGAATTTCTGTCAAGATAGTATGTCATATGAGATTTACAGTGCTGGACACCAGCAAAAGGAAAGTGTCATCATCACTGGACGGTGTTCCATTTAGCTCCGAGTCCGTCTGACGTGTTACAGACAGTTCTGACCTGATGTTTTCCAAATGGGTCATCCAGGGATGAAAAGAAGACCGTCCTCCAATTGACAGCTTGGCCCTTTTATTCCCAGTTGCCAGAATATGAATAGGCCATAATGTAAAATGACAGAGACATGCCAGCTAAATCCTGTGCAAAGGCCTTTGGCTTAAAAAAAAACCCTTGAACTTCATCCCTGAGGCTGGATCACACAAATTATGGATGTGTTTGCGTCTTTGTAGGGGTTCTGTGGAAACGAGGCAGAAATGTATGAGCTGCTCACAAATATCTGAGGTAATCAGGTTGTGCAGGCCATTTGTGGCTGATTGTTAATTGTTCATTTTCAATTACTGTGAGCAGTTAACCTGCTGTCAAATGAAGTGACAATTTAGCTAATTGTCTCAAGCATTCTGTTGACATGAAACTGCAGATACTGGCTTGGCCTAACATGGCATACTTGTGCCTAATATGTCTTACTTGTGAGCCGATGATGCCGGTATCGCTCTCTCCCTTCTATCTGTCTCACTCTGTCATTCTGTCACACAGTCTCTGTCGCTCTATTTGTCATCATAAGTGATAAAGGACATGTCACTTTGCTTGAGTGAGAGTTAACCTTTCAAAATCTCTGCCTGTCAAAAATCACATTTTTAACTTTATTAAAGTGTTGCTGCTAAAAGTTTCGAAGATTCCCAGACTTTTCAGCCTCTAATGAGGGCTAATTTGGCATCCATCTTGCACCCTGTCTTTTCTCTGAGGTATGTCCAGTGATTAAAAAATTCCAGACTGATGTTAACTCTTGTATTATCGCTTGCCCTGTTATGTTCTCTCTTTTTTGCCTTGCTTCCTGAGTCAGCCGTGGTGCGCATCCAGAATGGCCAGTGCATTGATATCCAGTTGCTGGTGCATGACGCGGTGCCAAACAGAAACAAACACATGTTTGTTGTTTCATGTCATGTGTCACACTGAGCTGGTACTCATGAAGTGCAGTTTCTCACCCCTGGGAGACGGCAGGGCTGTGACACTTCCAGGAATCTGAATGTGAATATTATTACAGTATGCCATCAAAACGAGTCAGGAGCAGAGTCTTATCGGCAGAAACTTCAGTGGATTCCTTCTCCAATCTGACTCTAAAAACGAGTCATTGTGAGGAACTTCATAGGCTGTTGGATCATTTTAATTTGGGTCAGGTGTGTGTTGTAGTAGGGAAGCAAGCCTGTAGGATTGCCTGCCTGTGATATAGCCACATCCTGCAAGGTCAGACGGAAATGTATGTTCTACACAGAAGCTTAGAGGAACCGATCCAGATTAATTGCAGGATGGGGCCGTGCTTTGCATGTGCTGTGAAGAACCTAAAGAAATGGAGAACTAGCATGCACTGGGGAGAGAACTTTGTAAGGGCTAGCAGCTTTTCCCCAGGCTGAGTGGGCAAGATGAGCAGCTGGACACTTGCTCCTGCTGAGCAATCTATCGTTAGCAGCTAGCTCTCATGTAGTGGTAAAGGTAGGAGAGGATTATCGCAGGATCATGGGCCTGTTCCAGAAAGGAGGTTCAACTAACTGAGTTTGAAAAGAAATTCTGGGTCAACTTACTCTGAGTTGAACAACTCAGTTGCAATGTGGTATGAATACATATTTTACGAGG
>JAVQJG010109206.1:0-24960 GCA_036024015.1 Craterocephalus amniculus | reverse complement strand
GATGTCACCGGAAGATATAGGTGACCATCAGGGGTCACATGTGACTTTGTTGGTATAAACACTCGACCTGCGCATGCGCGAGATGGATACATTCAGTGCTTGAAGCACCGCCTCTGGCGGTCTTCCAGGATTCATAGAACCGTAGTTACATACATAACTTTCGTGTTTTAGTTGGATGGCGTTATTATTCAGGATCTGTATAAACGTATTGTGACGGTCCGGATTTCACCTACTGCCTTTCTACTATGTCCATTGTTGCTTATCCAGGACTTGGCCAAATGTTTCTTGTTGTTGTTTATCTTTCTTATAAAGTGAAACGAATAATTCATCAAAGTCTTTGCTGCTTCTTAGAACACAACAACACAACCTTGCTTTGTCTTGTTGAGTGATTATATGATTTTTCTAATGAATTCAAATGAGGAGATTTTAAGCTATGATCCCTCCTTTGCTTATTTGAGACATTCTGTGAATCACGATGGTTTTAACAGAAGTAATCAACAAAAAAAGCCACATGTGTTATCCATTTTGCTGTCTCGACCCACAGTGTCTCCCAAACCATAACCAGACCCTCCTAAACCTCTGTTGTTCCCTTAATTTTGTTATTCTAATAAAAAGCAAATTTTTCTTTGTGTACTGTTTTTTAGATGTGTGTCAAACATATTTTCCCATCTTCTTTCTTAGGACGTTGATAAATTACATATATTTTTTTCTGGGTGGATTCTCTAACTGATCTAACCTGTCTCCTTTTTCTTCAAACATCCCATGATAATCTTCTTTATTCTGAAATCAGTGCTCTTATGACATCTTCCTTCCAGATGACTTCACAGCATGTTCTCTCTCAAACAGGAGTTGTAGAATGAAGTGCTGAGATCTCATTGGTCTGTCGGTCACAGCACCATCAGTGGGCCACTTGTTATGCAGCTATCATCTGTTCTGGAAGTCGTTGGTGTTGTTAGGAACAATGTAATCAGTTTCCGTTTGCATTTCACCGTCACCGATCTAATGTAGTTGTTAAACGTTCAGCCCGGGTGTGGAGATGAAGATGACCTTTCCAGGAGTGAACCACAGACGTTGGCCATCACCCCCCCCCCCCCGACACACAGACACACACACTTCTTCCAACCACCGCACACACACATGGAAATCAGATTTTCCAGCCAAAGAACGACAGACGGAGCCGATAAAGATGTTTTCCTCTTCATCGCTTTACTTTCTCCTCCTCTTCCTCTGACTCAGTTCTTTTTTTCTTTCCTTCGCTGCTTCACACACTCTTCTCTCACTGTCGCTCCTTATCCCACACACACACACTCAGCCTCTGTAGTTCTCACTGTTTGGAGAACCAGGGTAAACTAGCTGCATATTTTCCATGACTTCAGGCTCTCGCTGCAGAACAACCTGCCACACTGGTCTGCACACACAGTATACACATGTGGAAGTGCATGTGCACACACTCAAGCAGAGTCACAGTAAATGGAGCAAGTCAGCATGGTGAAATTAACTGCTTGGGATGCATACAGTTAGCATACACAGTGCGAGCGGACCGTGGCATTCTTGTGCAGCTATATCATAGAATGGATTCCACAGCTATTGGGGAGAAAAAAACTCCTTGTTTTGTTGAACTTTGTCAGAGACTGAGAAAAGGGCTTGAAATGTTTAGCATCTTAGGAGTTATCTAAATATCCCTCACTTGCATGTGCACATAGCTACTTTACATTGATTTCAAAACACAACTATCTGCACCTGAACAAACAAACCCGAACCCACTTGGGCCACATATTTTCCATGAAAACACATCAGAGCTTTGGGGGGGGGGGGCATTTAGGATGTAGATCTGGCACACTTGTGTTTAATCGTTGGATTCCATTGGAGATGACCAAATTCATTTGGGCCATTTGCTAGGATGGTTTGCAACAACCGTTTGTGATTCAACCAGCTACATGTGTACTGGAAATCTCCTCTGTGCTTCAGTTCTGTGCAAAATTCCTGCCTGGTCTATTCAGTGATGAAGCTTGCATTGATCTGTGCAGAGAAGGTGGGCCAGGGAGGAAGCCTTGCATAAATGATGTAGAGTTTTTGATAAATCTTTGAAACAAAGCATTGTGCCCATGCTCCCAATTAGATGTTGTATCATTAGTTGACATTACTTGTAGCCACATGTGATGGTTTAATGGCTTAGAGGATTTTTACATAAGATATCAAGACATTTAGCTGTTAAAAACGAAAATGTAGGAAGAGTGGAGGATAGAGTGGAGGATAAATAAAGCTACATTAATCCTGAGAGATTGAGCAGCCGGTGGAATCCTGATTCTACGCGTGGCTGTAGCTAAACAACATAGTGATGGATTTGATAGCCACGATTTGATGATGGGAATGTATTAGTTGAGAGAGCGTCGATCTTAGGTAGCTAGATCTCTGGATAAAATGTGAAGCGGCTTCGTTAGTCCCAAATGCAAAAAGTACAAAACTGTAAAATCACTACACTAGGTACAATAGATCCATTGGCTCTCAGTGCAGTCAACATTTCATAGTTCTGTACTGTATAAGCAGCTTGAGGTGAAACATGCTTCATAAGTGTTTCCACATCGGAGCTGAGGTAATTGTCAAGTAATTTAAGACGCCACAAAGTCCACATAAGTAGGAAGGAGGATTGACGGGGTGGAGCAGCTAAGTGCCGCTTAACCGCAGGCCTTCATGAGACATGGGATGGAGACCCACATATTTTCCATCAGTCACATAATACTTAAAACGTTTCTCACTTCCTGATTCTGGTCAAACGTAAACATTGTTCTGGTACGATAAAGAATGGCTTGAGCTAAAATGTTGTTTTCGCAAAACATTAATCCCCGTTATGGATACCATTTTGCCGTGTTTGCACGTAATCATAAAAAAACGCAACTTGTATGAGGGGATTGAAATTTTTTCCAACGTGACTGTTATGGATGCCATTTTAACTTAAACTTAAACTAGCTTTTCACCACCGTTACAATTTTAGATTTGCCTGCTTCCACACGGGCAAGACTCGTCTGCAAATGGGTTCAGCACATGTACAGAGTTTAATGTTCAGAGTTTCCTCTACCTTTTAACTATAGATGTGATAGTACTGTGTATTGGACAAATATTACATATTGTGGTGAATATGGGCTGTTTTTTAGGATGGCTTTGATGAAACAATGCAGATGTTTAAGATGCACAGTGGTTTCCTCTTTGCTTGTTATATCAGAACATTCTGTTGTAGCTTCTATGCAAGTGTCTCTCCAGATTACTCTGGCCTGCTGCAGATTGCTGAAAGGTTCAGGAAAACTCTTTAGGTAGTGTGAGGCATGAGTAGAGGTAGCCTTCACATAACTGAAAAACTCAAAGCATCGTTAGCTCTGTTTTTACAGTTTAAAACATTTTAATCATTTGTATTTGACCTTGCATGATATATTAAGTGTTCTACAGGATAAATAAAGACAGTTTGTCACCACGGTGATAAGCAGCCATCACTGGCACAAATGGCACATGCGTGAGCTGGGAGGCATGCATGTCATCCCTGCAGTGTTTTGTTGTGCTGTTTAAGAAGCTTGTTTCTGGCTGTTTCTCCTCTCTGCTTCCCTTTGATGTCAAACTGGTGCAACACCACATCAGGGAGCATTAATATTATACCACACAAGCGCACACACACGCCCATGAGGAGATTCAGTCGCACGCACGCACAAACGGACTCATTTCCCTGTCACGCGTGCTGCATGCTGAGGCTGCTGCATCACCTCACTGCAGCAGAGCCTCTGCTGCGCATGTCTTTGTCTATCTGATTTATGTTAGAATTAAGATGATTGGAAAAGTCGGACAGTAATGAAATGACAGCAGTTCTTATTAGCGTGGTTACAGCTGCGCGTGTGTGTGTGTTTCCATATTTTAGTGTGCACATCCTATTAACTTTGTGTATATATAATGTGGGTACAGTCTGGAGCTTGAGTCGCAGCCTGCTCTCCTCAGCAGCAAAGTTTAGTTCTGTGTGTTCTCTCGTTACTCATTTGTTTATAGTGAAAGCTGGACTGCGTGTGCACACACACACACACACACACACACACACAGAAATATCTTCACTATAAATCAATAGATCCGTTTCCCCTTCTCATTTCTTGTTTTCATCCCCCCTATTTTTGGTTTCACCCCCCCACCCCCGTTTCCTCTAGTTCTTCTATCTGTATGAATAATTGAAGAAGCTGGTTTGGGGTGATTAAAGCCACCAGGGTAAGTGTAATAGCTGGACAGATGGATGGGTAGACAGTTAGTTCCTGTTTACTCCTCAAGTTAAATGAATTAGATTAGTTGTTTTCCACTGCAGTCCTCAACACAAATTGAATTAAATGAGGATGAGGCGAGTGACAGGAAGAGAAACAGGGGTGGTGTGTGAGCATGTGTGTGCAAAAAAACCAAGGTTGCATAGGGAATCCCTCACTAAATCAAATAAAAATAAACCACATGTGAAGCTTATCTCATCTTCTCCTCAGACTGTGTGTGTGCAGTAGAAACATGTTAAGTGCTTCCATATGAGATGTGCACGCACGCACACTTTGTGTTCGCAGACACACTAGGGAGTGAAAAGTTTCCATGTTTAACTTTAACATGACATATGTTGATTGTTACTGTAGCACTGTAGCTTTCTGTGTTCTTGTGTGCACATGTGCTATTTTTACCTTTTTTATTACTTTGTGAACAAAAAGTGCTAAAAGACACATGCAACCATTTATAGTCGGAAAATGTGTAGGGACACATTTACACACTTATAAACAAAGGGTTATCCCTTTCAGTTTTCCAGTGTTCCCCGTTCAGTTTAAGCCCACTTTTCTGGTCTTTTATAGCAAACAAAAGAGTTTTGATTTCAAGGTTTTGTAACTTTCAGTTTATTGATGGCTTCATTTATATTTGAATTTTTAACTAATCTACCTTGTTAAAGTAAAACAAATGCTGCAGGAAGTAGACAGTAAGTAAGTAGTAATCTTGATGCTTGGTAATATTCTGCTGCACATTTCTGCGCTGCTAGCATCACTGTTGATTTTTATTGCCAGTTAGTAGCTCCAGTTTATTAATGAATGCTAATTCTGGATATACGATAGATGGAAGTTAAGAATAGTCATGCAAATGTTTTCTCTAAATATCGAAGAAGGCTTAAAACAGCTTGTGATGTAAGCCTGTTGAAGCTCTGCAGCAGGTACATGCAGTGGGGAGCTTAACTGATTCCGCCTCAGAAGCTTCTCTCCATGGAAAACCTGCACTAGATCTGCCAAGACAGATTGGGGTTAACGTTTTCCTTTAGGATGCTTGGAACGAAAGCTGCCGAAAAAGCCGCAAAAAGAAGCGGATTCAACGTGGGTTTAATGTGAGCATATGGCGTGAACACAAGGATGTGCAAATATGCACTCAGATGGAGGTCGCGTTGGAATGTTCGGCAGCAATAAGCAGATATTGAGGCTTCGTGTTTTTAAGGAAAGCCTTGTATCTTTAACACATGCATTCAAACAGCGCACACAAGAAGAAGACCTTTAAAGGGAAAAAGCTAAATCCCTTCCACTGCCATTGGTGTTATTTTAATCTTAGAATTGTTTTTATTTTCCTCTTGCATCACTGTGTGGCTTGTAAATGACAAAATGCTGGGGGTGAGTTAAAATGCATATTATACCCAGCAGCTCATACAGGGAGCATCAGTAAGCAGGTCCCACTGGTATATAACGATGCTGCTATCCAGTTGGGAAGTAGAGGACAGAACAAAAGCTAATATTACAGATTTTTCTGGAATCTTTTGTTTCAGTGCCTTCAGTAGTGCAGTTGTC
Source organism: Craterocephalus amniculus (assembly GCA_036024015.1). NCBI lineage: Eukaryota > Metazoa > Chordata > Actinopteri > Atheriniformes > Atherinidae > Craterocephalus > Craterocephalus amniculus. The sequence continues at coordinate 19,144 of JAVQJG010109206.1, read as the reverse complement.
TGGTGCAATGGTGAAAATCTGAGCTAAAATACATTCAAGCTGGTATGTTGAACTTGTAATAAAGGTCAGATGGTGTGATCTTCAAACAGGCTTTACCTCTTTAGACACTTGTTTTTCTTTAGCTCAGTTCTCATAGCGTGTATGGGTCCTTTAACTACATTATCTCCCTCTCACGCCTCCATTATTTCTCTTCAGATTGCATCACAGGCTTTCTTTTTACTTCACCATCTGTCCCAAACAGCGGGCTCCTCATGACTCCTTTCAGTGCTTGGACTTAAAATGCCATGTTTTTGTATTTAAAAGTAGCTGAAAACAAATTCTCCTCAGTAGATTTGTGCATTTACTATAGAGTAGTTAAGTGTTTTTGCTTTTTTGTTAATGGTCTTTATTATATCTGTAGATTAAAGTGTAGATGTATAGCTATAAAAATGCATGTCTGCATGGTATGTCACTCGGTTTAACAGATCCTCATCTGTTAAAATTTGTGGGGCTTTTGTATTCTTTTTAAGAAACTAAGGAAAGATACCAGAGAAAAAAAGGACACACAAAAAGAGGTGAAGGATAGAAATTCAGGATGAAATTAACTTCTGTGTTGACAAGTCTGTTTTGTTTGTGGTTCTGCTTTGATTACTGCCGGTATTCTTCATTTCCTCCACATCAGCAAAGCCCATCAAAAGACCAAAGCCTGAAATTTTAACTTGCAAAGTTCTTTATCCTCTGGGATGTAAAACCCTAGTATAGGTCAGAAATAATTTAGAAACACATCTGTGAGGCTGACTTTTGTAGTATATTGTGTTTTATTGCTACAGGCAATATGACTAATGTTGAATCAACATTTTATCATTGTGTGCCTGTGAATGGACTTACTCAGGTTTTTTAATTTTTTTATTTTGGACTTAAAGAAACATGAAACAGTCACCTGGAGAATAAAAGTTAAATGCCACACCTGAAGAACAAGATTTTAGAGATATGCATACGGAGAAGTACAAATCATCAAAATGCAGTTAAAAAAAATGGAGAAGAGGTGGTCAATCCTATTCATCAGATGCTGCAATTACACCTAAACCAAGTTATGAGATGAGAAAAAACCAGAGCCAACATGACAGACGTGCACATATAGTGATCAAAACTTTTTAAAGAAACACACTAACAATGACTCGTTTAATGTCTGTGTTGTATTTGTTGTTAAAATGCAGCATTTGCGCGATAGCCCAGGCTGGAAAAAACTTCCTCTGCACTAGACTGCTGCAGGATGACTGTGTCTGGAAAGTCATTCATATCTGGTGATAGTAACACAGCTGCCTTGGAGCAGACTGGCAGAAACATGGCAGCCAATGTGCGCCAATGGCCTCTCGTACCACCACCGAACACTCATACTAGTTCATAAACAAGTGATGGTGACACTGGAGGTAAGGAAGGGGAAGTGTCCTGCCCAAGGACACGACTGTTGAGTGGGGGAAGTGCTAACCTTCCGGTTATTTGACAACTTGCTCTGCCACTTCCGCTCACACGAATGATGTAACTAAATAAGTCAGAAGAACAGCATTTTTAGTTTGGTCATTTATGTTGCGGTGCTTAAAAGACATTGAATTAATGCACTTATGAAATGTAAATGCAAATCATTTGAAGGGGAAAGACCACAAGCAAGAGGAAACTTAAAACTGTTTGGATGAGTGGAGGATGTTTCAGAAGTGTGCGCTTTGTCGCCGGCTGTCTTAAAAATCCATGTATGGGTGGGAGGGAAGTGTGTGATCCAGGAGATGAGCACGCTGTAAGAAAATGCTTCTACTGGATGACACTGGATTGGGTTTCCTCTTATTGACTCTCATCCTCCCATCAAAGTACCTCAGAGACATTGGCCCACAAGCTCTCGTTTTAATCAGATGCTTTTGTTGGCTATTCACAGTTTAGATTATAAGTAAAAGCCCAAGAAGTAATCGCACTGGTAAACGTTCATGAAGATGCACTCACTGAATTAATTTCTAGAAGAGTAATTTGTGTAAAAATGGAAGCAGGATTATTGCGCCTGTGGACCTCCCCTCAGGCTCACTGTGGGGACTCCAAGTCTCGGAATGCCCAATTTATGCTTCAAAGAATACTGTACATTTGAATCCATGTTAAAGAACTTTTCTGGCAGATGTAAATTGAGGGAATGTATGAAATGATGAAAGAATCAGAATCCACCGTTTCATGATAAAATGGTTGGAATGGTAGGCATACAGTACAATCTTTTAGTGCCATGCAAAATATTGACTAAAACATTTAAATGCATCAAACATAATATTATAGAGACTACTTGTATATCAGAGGGATTTTGAAACTGTAAAATTCTACCTACTTCTCATTGTTTTAATGTTTATATAATCTGATTCCTATGATAACAAGGATGTTTACTACATTGAAATTCAATCTCAAAACAGCAAAGTTCAATGTGAATGCAGGTCTTGGTTGAGGGGGAGGGAGGTTCACTGGTGTTAAGCACTCTTTCCCCCCCCCTCTTTCTCTGTCCATCTGTTTGATGCCTCCCTTGCCGGAGGCAGCCTGAAACCCAACTCTGTAAATGTCAGAGAAAGCAGAGGCTATCGGTCTTGCTGTGGTGTAAATACTGGCTGCTGTTTATCAAAGGTCACACCCAGGAGGGGTCACAGTAGAAAATAGTAGATCTTGCTGTTGATACAACCCCTATAGTTCCTCCGCAAGTCAGTGTTCAAAGCTGATCACTTCAAACTGAAGCAGCTTTTGGAGCCATGTTGTGCCAGTAGAACACTACTGTACAGGCTTCGACTGTTGTTGGTTTTTTACCTTTTTATACTGCTGTATAGTGTTTTTAATTAGATGCACAACCTGGTTATTTGAGTATATTAAATCATTTCCCATTTCCACATAAACAGAATATTTCCGGTGAAATATGGTACATTATAGTCATTCCTTTTGTGAAAAATTTTTGCAGAAATGTTGCACATGTTTGTGTTTTCATTTGGCCCCACTGGAACATCTCTGAAAATCAGCAACAGGGATCAAGTTAAACAAAAAAACCAGCTAATTTTCAAATAAAACCCTCCAAGGCCCTCTGTAATCTCTGGAAGTTGCATGAAGTAACCTATATTCACCATGCATCCCTGGATGGATGGGTGTCAACTTGTCATCGGTTGTCATTTCCAAGGTCCCGAGGCAGAAGGTGACCATTTTGGCTCTGAATGACGGCCACTTCAAGAGAAAAGAAATCCAATAGGCTCTTGGAGGCGAAGAGGAGTGTGTGTATGTTTGTGCGTGTATAAATCCCTCAGCTCTTGTGTGATCCAGTAAGTCCAGACTGGATGTCATTGATCTCTCACCAGTAAAACCTCAGCAACCAGGGTCACGTAACACAGCATCAGTCATCAGAGAAGGATGTTGTTTTTCTTGAGTCTGCATTAGAACAATAAGAAATATGGACGTACCACCAGCAGAAATGCAGCACTGCCACAAAACATCAACCTTTAGGCAGTTAAACTCTTAAAGATGGAAATCGGATGTCTATAAAATGTGCATGTTTAACATGACTACACATAGGGTCTGGTACTGTATGTAATGACGTTTTGTGTAATTACAGAAAATTACTTTATACAAAGTCTACATGGAAAATATTTAAAAAGACCAACGAGTTCTTCATATAATCCCATTAAATGAGCAGATGTGTGACAAAGGATTTTAATAAGTAAAAAACCTAAAGAGGTATGGAGCATGAAAATGCACCTACAAAGTTTTGTGTTCCTACAGGTAGAAAATCATTATGTGGCTTCATTTTAGTGGTGCAGGAAATGAGCTGAATGAGTCACAGCTGCTGTTGATTGTTTACTTGTGATGCAATCAGTTGTCTTTGCTGAATTTGTGTTTTAGTGACTACCTTTGCGCCACATTTATGAAGATGGTGTGCAGTAATGCTCCTCTAGCACCGAACTGGTGCCAGTAGGTCATAACAGCACATTTCTAACTGAAATGGGAGTAGCTAGGGTGATGTATAAAGAAGCTATATTCTGTTGTAACAGCTGTGATGTTTGAACCTGCAGAACTTTCATCTTTGTGGAAAGCAGACCTCCATTAATGCACTTCTCTTAGTATTTTTGCTCCTAATGTCCATACTGAACGTGCTTCGCTTGCTTTGCTGCAGCCATGCTTTACCCAGGCTCCACATATTAAGTTTTGTATTCATGTTTTTCTTTTTTCTTTTTTCAGCCAGCAGACTTGTGACTATAGACGGTTGTATTTCATATTTAACATCAATGCCAGAGGCATAATGAAAATGAAAGGATTCTCACCACTTCTGTAAATCATAAAGGCTATTGACTTAATGTAGGCCTTTCCTATACTTCAGTGACTCTCATCTATTTGAAGGCAGGTATCTGTAACTGGCTCGATCATGTGTGCAGCAATTACACCTGGCAGACCCGTTGGTTACACTTTGTCCAATAAGCCTTTGACTGTTAAAAAATAACATCAAACTTAAAGCTTATGAGCCCATAAAACTCGTTGGCTAGATGGATTATTCCGCCGCTGTTGTTGCCGCGGTGTAATTCAGCAGGCGTGTTGGATGTTGTTGCTCTGAAAACGGTTTACAGTCTTATGAGAAATCATAAATCAGTGGAAACTTTGCTTATAACTCCCCCAGGGCTGTCGTCTCTTGTCAAAACACCGGGTAACCAGGGCAACAACTGCACCTCATTTTCTTCTTAGTATGGTCATCAAAGGGCTGCCTGGAGCTCTGCGTTTTTCAATTACTGCACAGGTAGATGTGGGTCTGTGATGAACAGCATGATGCAATAAAGCTTGTTCCACACATCCATGAACAATGTAATAATGGTAAATATAAAAACAAACTGTGTCCCAGTTTATTAGTAAATGGTTGACTTGGAACACTTTGATAGACTAATAATGAGAAATGATTGCTTTTCTACATTTCTTGCATATAAACTAGACTTCATAAAAGAGGCAGGCGCTTGTTTTATGAATCATTTTCATTACAAGTAAAATATTAGTTAATGAGCTAATCTGTTGATGTGCACAGAAAACACTAAACATGGCAAATTGATGAAATTCCACAAGGCTAAAATTCTGTCCGAACCAAAGCATTGCTCAAATTCAGCACCCAAGAGTTTGTCCCACTTCAGCAATCAGTTATCACATATTAATCAAAATGTAGTCCTGGAAATATCTGCCATCCAAGAACCTTGTGGTGTTAAAATTACTTTTGGCTACTGTACACCTTGTTCCTCAACCTGTGAATGAGGACGAATAAATTTGATCATCTAGGTGCACCTACACCTCCACCTGCCAATCTTTAGACCTGTGTCGCTAAGCAGCCTCTTAAAGTCACTGCTTTTGAACTCGTTCTCTATCATGTTCTCTGCAGATATTTTCCCGTTCTGCTTCTCTCTCACTCTCCTTACATGAATGGTTGGGTGGAGTTCATGTACTTTGTTTTCTTGGCTACAGTTTACTGTTTTACATAAACATCTTTCATCATTTTTGTCATGTCATTTTATCTCTGTACTACGGTAAACAGACATGGATGCATTACAAGCTCACAACTTAAATCCATGGATTGTGACACTACTTTGCAACCGAAGCATCCATGGCTGGTTTAGCTCTCATGTTCTGTGTTCTGCATGTTAACAGGTCTTAAAAACTGCAATCTTGATTGGGGATTTTAACCCCAACTAGCTTCCTCGGATGCGCCTGTGTTCAGCTCACTTGTGGTACTTAGACAATGACAAACTGATACTACATCTTCAACTCAACAGCCTATAACATCCACAGTTTCTTTTGAGGGATTACAGGTGGTAATGGTGTGGCTTTTGTTAGAAGGGTATTGATGAGAGCCTTGTTATAAAAACCTTCCTCTGTGTAAATTTAAAGCCACTCAACGTCCATCAGTCAGCTGCAACACTCAGGTTTCACTTCTGAAAGCACAGCACTTCTATTTCAAGATGTTTGATGCCTCATTGGTGCCTTGCTGCTGGAAAACAATTTCAATATTGTGTGCACACGGAATATAATACTGTTACTGTGGCAATGAGGCATCGCCTGCTTCTTGCTGACATTTCTGTGCATTTTCATTCAATATATAAAATGGCTGTGGGATTACTTTAAGACTCTAAAGGCAGAAAATGAATGTGAAGTCTGGATCAATGCATGAAAAGTGAATATGTATATAATGGGTCCAAAGAATATACCCCCTTATACATTTATGCTGACTTTATAACATGCATGCATGCATGCAGCACAGATCACTCGAGCACTTTTCACACATGCACGGCAGGGTTGACACTTAGTTCCAAATGTAATTTTCTAGCCAATTAACGGCATCATTGTATTGTTAGCGTTCAAGCTCCCTCAGTGTCTGAATGGTCTGGGAGTGGAGATAGATGCTGAGCTTTCTTCCCACTGGGAATCCACCTGCTCTTCTACACCTACACATTTTAAGTGTGTATTCATGATCCTCCATCTCTCTTTCTAAATGTTTTTCAAGCGTAGTTTTTATCTATTTGCTGAAATTGATGCATTTTATCAACATTGAATAGTATTAGCAGATGTAGATATGTATTCCATATGTAATCATGCAAAATGTATGCATATTCTTTTATTTCTAATATACTGAATTTTATGTCTTAGGGGAGCTTGGGGAACTTGGGGAGCAGATGGGCTGCTAATGATAGCACTGCTAATGAAACAAAACTGAAGAAACAATTTTTCAGTTGGTTGCATATGCACACTCATACACAGTCACTAACATGCAACATAAACCAAACACACTTTGTTTTCACACACCTTAGTTTGATACAACTAAATTCACACAGATTTAGTTAGAACCCGCACACATCTTTACTTTTGTCTGCATTACACTTCATATGGTACTGTTTATTTTCAAATGAAATTATCTTCTCTTCATAGATTACTTAATTGGTAACAAAAAAATGATGCCAATGGGGCCGGGGATGGGGGTGGAGGGCATCTAGATGTGAAACTGCATGATTGGGGTGCCGTCATTTAGCAGTGTTGATGTTTCAAGGCAAAAACAAGAATGGCAGCGGGAGGTGTGTATTTATAATTCTGGTGGAAAAGAGAAGATGCCAAGTCACGAGTTGTTTACCTTCTAGGCAAGGTCAAAGACTGGATATTGGTCTCTGTGCTTCTCACTCTTAAAAATAACATTCATGTTATGTAATTGGAGTTTACACACATCCAACAAATAATTAATCGCAGTGGTTTGATCACTGTTTTCATTGCTCATAGTGCCATTATAGGTTTCTTTTCGTTGAAGTTGTATCTATTGGAAGCCGTAATTAAGTATTTGGGGAGGAAAATCATATTAGGGGATGTTAATAAACACAGATGTTTTAAATTAGACTTCCAACTTTACATTTTGGTTACCTGAGTTGTGCACATTTCAACACCCTGATTTCAGACATATGCGATATTATATGCATTTCATGTCTGATGTAATTAGTTTGGGTAGGTGAGTTAAATCAGTTGGCACTATACATCACTTCTACCTTCAGAACTGGACTGGTGACTGGTAATTTGTAGGGTACAACACAATCATTCTGCCAGGCTGGTGTTATGTTGTGGTTGACAGGTGTCTGGAGACATCAGGGATGGTACGACTGCTTTGCCACAACATGCACTCATAGCATGCAAGGTTGCATAATAATAGTTATTCAAACAACTTCTTGTTATGATTGGAAAAATGCACCACAAAGTCAGAAAATATAGATCTAAGACTATATCACAATTTTCCTTTCTTAAAGACTAGAAAAGTAAAAAATTCAAAATCATGAGAATTGTAACCTGTTTTTTTTAATGTTTTATCTCCTTGAGTGAATAAAGATAATGAATAAAACTTTATGATGTCAGATTAAAATGAGTTGCTATATAAAGTGACTGCAAAGTACAATAGCTTCAGTCAAAGCCCAAGAGATTGGATTGAACCATGGCACTATGTGCTGTCGGAAGGAGTTTTCAACAAAAAAAATTCATTTTTTTGTTTTGTTTTTTTGTTTGTTTCACTTCTAATGATTAACTTTGAATGTAAGACAATTTTATCAAAGACCAAAATATGTTCTAAATTCAGCTGGAGGAAGTCCACAACAAAGTAGCAAACGTATAGTAGAGACCATTTTATTGATTTAGCTTTACAAACATATTCTGAACACACACCCAAAGCAGGGAGCGTATTTTTATTTATTTTTCTCCCAATGTTTTTTAAATCACTCAATGAGAGAGTACAGCAATATATGACCAAAAATGTCTGGAGGTTATGACATAAGACGAGCAGTTGTCTTGATCATGGCAAAATTCCTAAATATTTACATGGCTTGATTTTACTGAACAACTTTTACAGAAACAGAAGTGATGGTTGGCTATTGACTGTTCCCACTTTTCACTGTTTTTAACACATTAGGCTGTGAGGCCTTGATGATCTCATGTGCTCTGTCCATGGTACTGAAAGTGAAAGGCAATGACAAATTTGTTCTAAATAAAGCACAAGATACATTTTCTATTGTTATCAGACCTAAACATCCCATCTGAAATCATTTTAGTTCCAGCAGTGGTAAGCAGAGTTTCCCTCCCATTTACAGTTGGTTATTACTGGTTATTGACAAGTTTGATCATTTGACTGTTAAGCTAATGTGGTTGGGATGGATTGCAGTGAGCTGGTGTGGGCCCATCTGGTACTATACTGTTTTCATTATTTTCCCATACTGTTTTCAGAAACAATTACTGGTCCTTATTGTTATGCTGCAGACTCAACCTAATTTGAACAACTTTCTATGTTTAGCAGTGTTAATTTTTTTTCTATTTTCTTTACTTCAGTTTTTTTTTTTTCATAAAAAAAACTTGGCATGATCTTGTGTTTCTGTGGTGCCCTACAAGATTCGCAGTAAGAGGTTTTTTTTTTTTTTTAAACGAAACTGACATAAATCAATAGTGATGTCTTTTTTCTTTTAATGCATCAAAATGGTTAATCTTCATAGGAAAGCCTAGTGAGTCTGATCGATAAAAATTCCCCTGATCAATATTAGTCTAATCTCTTAGCAGGGGCAGCTGAGGGGAATTAATTGTCTGTCAGAGCTGACATTTAATGACGAGAAGAAAACCGGAGCCTTGAGCTGAAATTCACTTTTATTGACCCTCTTTGTTGATGGTCAACGTGCTGAGCCAGCACTCCTAACGGACAGTGATGCATGAGCAGGCGCGCTCCCCATGCACATTTAGCACAGTTCATGAATGAGTCAGGCTCCATTTATAAGACATGCTCATTTAAAGGCAGATTCAGACAAGTCCATGTGTATTCAGACACTGACACAAGTTGGATTGTTTTAGCTGTTTACCAAAATATATTCAAGATCCAATTATCTGATCAATATGGGCTTAAAGTGCAGATTGCTTTAATTTTCATCATTGTGGTGGCATGCAGAGCTCACATCATAAAGATCGTTTTGTTCTGGAACGAACTGTACAGTATGTTTCCACTCAGGCTACCCATTTGAATGGGGAAATGTGACTTCTCATCCATAACAGATGAAGGTATTGGCTACCATTTAAGAGTAATTTCTTATGGATTGAACTGAAGTTAAGTTTTTGTGTACAATTTGTAGACTATTAATGTATACCACGTAATTAATGTCAGGGTTGGTAATGTGAAATGAAGGGGGGGGGGGGGGCAAGAGAAGATAATAGAATTGACCCTCAAGTAACAACATGCCTTGATTTTTTTTTTTTTCTACAATTTTTTTTCATGCCATCTTAATTATTCATTGATGGAAAATTCCATTAAGTTTATGCTGTGATGTGATTTATTTCTGCCATCTGTAACTGTTAAGTCCTTGTGCGGTCTTCAGTCAATCCTGCCTCAAGGGCGGGGGGACAGTTGCAGACTAGGGTCAGCTTTAAGTGTGTGTGTGTGTGTGTGTGTGTGTGTGTGTGTGTGTGTGTGCGTATTAAGAGACAAGTTCCATTTGTCAGACACATTTAAGCCAAAAGGCAGAAAACACTGAGCAGAATCCAAAACATTTAGTTTGGGTACAGAGTGTTTGTTGATGTCTTTTCCCTAAATCTCTAACCTTTACCTCATGTTCACACCGGACGTGAGTAAAACTATTAACACATATTAAATAACATGATAAGTCAATGCACAGAAGCAAATTGGCACCTGTTTGCTTGGGGTGGCGAATTTTCAGTACGAAAAGTCTCAATCGAGTGTTTTATTCGGCAGAATTTTCTGCCTGTTCACTCAAGATGAGAAACTTAATACAAAACAGTCATTCAAAAACTTTACTCTCGTGAATATGCTCCATTCACACGAATGATTCACCCAAATCAAACCAGTAAACATCCAGTATTTGTCCGTTAAAATGTTGGCACATATGAAAATTGGTGCGTTAGGTGTGAACACAGAATTGTGCTGCATTCCATTTGAACTGGGAATTTCGGACTTCTGAGTGGGAAGTTTAAACTGTAACGGCCCCTGAGATACAAAGATGGCTGCGCCCAGTGTTTGCAGTGAAGAAGCCCCAGCAATATCACATTTATTTGAACTCATGATCAGTTTTGTTGCATTTGAACAGTGGAACACACAGAATTGTTTGATAGAAATGTAGGAGAACACTGTTTGTGCAATTCATATTTTTCATGAACTACAACGCTGCTTTTATGGGAGCCGAGAGCCAAAAATGGCAAATGGCAAATTTGCTTGTTTTATTCACCAGTCTTCCGTTGTTTAGAAACGGTATTTGCTGCTTTAGAAATATTGTTTTCCGTTCTGTCTCTTACTTTGTCGGTTTAAAACTGCAGTTGCATCTTTAGAAATGGTTTTAGTGTGAAAGCTGCCATATTGTTTTGTGAGTTGTAAACTGGAATGCTGTTAAGTCGGGTGTGATGTCATTCCCACTTCTGATTGTAAATGGAACGCACTATCAGGTAACCACTCATTTTTAAGTCTCTGAGCCTGTTCAGTTCCTAAACTTCATCAAGGTTGTTTCAGTCCATTTTCAGTAGAATACAGACTATCTGGCAGATTTTTCATGAGTAATGGAGAGATGAAGCATTTATACAGGATCCAATATATTTCGTCACCTGTGCCTCCAGCTTTGTAAAGAGGCACTGAGGGCTGGATGTAGGGGATGCATTCATGCTTGCAACTTTGAAACCATTAACATCGGATCTTCTGACATACGCTTGATCCAAAGAATTCAGCTGCATCTAATTTACTGAGCATCTAATGTCATTAGTTTCTGCCATGTTATATTTTATGAGAAAAATCTGTGTTTCAGTTACCACTAATGTCTCTGCTTCACTACAAGCCTTCCAAAGGTTACTTGAAGGAACTTCTGCTTTTCCAAATTCTAAAGCCAAAGTATTGCTGACTTCTGCCCTGTGCTAAAGTTTCCCAGAGGAAGCGACTTCACATCTCAATGTTTGGATCCATTAAAAGCAAAGCGTGATGCAGAAAATGAAACATCAGCTTTTCTTAAAAATGTATTGATTAAATCTTGCTTAAAATGTGCATCTTGGAGACAAAATCACTGGAGTGCTCAACAAATGTTTTGTTGCTATGACAATTGGTTTGGTTGTTTTTGGTGTAGGCTGTAATTTTTCCTGCTGGAGCCGCTGGTCAAGTCAAAATGTGGTCAAATTTTTATTTTTGTTTTGTACTTAAGAGTTGACATGCAGGAATGAACCCGATGTAATGGAGATGGGAGGTGCAGCACAGAGGATGAGTGGCTCTTGGAGCTTTCCTTCCTAGTATTGATCCATCCAAAGATGATGATAGCTCCAGTTATTTCTCAGTCTTTGGCTCATTCGGCCTGTGGGAAAGGCACAAAATTAGATGTGGGGTGTTTTTTATCAAGAGACCATTGTATTCTGTGTTAATACTAGATTTCATTCTTTGATCCAGACCTACAAACAATAAGCTAACCCTGCAGTTATCTGTACAATTCATATTCAGGCAGAAAGTGGCACTGTCATTTGGTTGTCGGTCCATCTATGAGTCTTGAAATATCCCACACAACTGTCGGAAATGCATTGGAGTGGGCTTCATCTAAGCTAGTGTCCTCCTGCCTCTTCTCCTTATTTGGTGGTCTAACAGTTTATGGAAGTATCTGCATGCCCAGACAATAAAGATGAGCAGTAACCCGTTTGTAATATTTTTAGGCTATTAAAGCAAAGCTGGTCACTGCTGTGTCTGGCCTATATTGGACTTTGAGGCTTTTTCAGATCAGTTTCTGAAAAAGTGTATTCTCTCGCTCCTGCCGTTCTAAGACATGGTGGCAAAATATGAGGTGGGCACAGCCTTAGCACGCAGTGGTGCCGATTGATGCTCAAGTGTCTCGTCTGTCAGGAGATGTTTCCGCCGTCCACCTTACATTGGCATACCTGTCAGCTGCACTTATTTCTCACATAACATCTGGGCATCAACTGTGGGCTCACCCTGAACGTCAGAGGGGGATTACTTCCGATCCATTAAATTACTAAATTTGTCTTATCTTCCTCAATCCTCTGCTCTGATTTCCCTTGGAGATCGGCTATAGATACAGGAAGGCTTTTGGTATTTTGCACGGCAGCTTTGACAGTGTGTTAATCACGTTCCAACATATTGATTCTGTCATGCGAGTCCTGAAAAGCGACTTACCATGAATTTCCAATTAGGTTTTATATTGGGAGAATCACCGATTTTTTGCTTTGGATCTTTTTTTTCTGTGCATCCCTGCAGAGCGCAGAGCGCACAGACACAAACACCAGCTGTTTTATGTAAGTGTTTAAATGCCTGTCTACAACTGGTTGACCTTTCCCTGAAGCCCAGCCACTCACACGCTCCCTCAGGGGCAATTTCAGCACGTTAACCTATGCTCACCTCAGTTAGAATCTCTCAATCTTCTCTTGTCTCTGTACCAGTCAGCTATCGATTTATCTCTTGCTGTCAGTTGAATCTGGTTTTTTATTCACTTGTCAAAATATTTTCCACATTAGAATCGCCTGAGAGCAGATATCCATCTACCTCGCATGCCTCGCTGAATTAGCAAAGATATTGCTGTTGTGATGAAGACGAGCTTTGTATGTTTTCTATTTTCTGCAGGTATGATTGTGCGATGCACAGTGATTTGTGTCCTCTCCAAACAGTTTTCTGATGCCTTGACTGTGAAGTAATGTATGTGTGGATTTATGCCTGCCTGCCAAGTGCCTGCATGTCTTCTGTATCAGATGTCTTTCTTGTTTCAAAGCAGATGAAGTAAGTGAGCATGCATGCGAGGGATGTTACCTCATTTGATCTTTTTTGTTATAACCACTGACCCTCCCGGGACTAAAGGCTCAGTCTTAAGCAATTAATCAATCAGTAAAATTATTAAATGAAAAATGGACTTGTGCCAAAACTGGTTCAGTCATCATCAGTGAAGGCATTTGTGGAGTGGAAAATGCTGAGAGCCATTTAGATTCATGCTGAGTTTAGAAAAAAAACAGCATTTTGCTGTTCAGTAATCAATTTTATTGGACCTGCATTGCATTAATACTTGTGATTATCTGTTGTCATATCTCTTGCTGCAGTAACAACACCAGTCTAATCTTAGCCTGTGCATCAGATTGTTCTGTGGTCAGGAATTTCTTGTGAGGATGACAGAAATGTTGTCGGCACTTTGATGCCGCCAGACAAGCTGAAAAATATGTTCTGCTAAGGAGGCTGACCGGCCATGTTTGAGATGCACACAAAGAAGACTCAAGTCATTCTTGGGTCTTTGTGTATATTTTTAAGGTTTTAAGGTTTGAATTTACTTTAATCTTAACCTTTCAAGCATGTTTGATTAAAAAAAATAAAAATAAAAAGTAAGGTATTCAGATATTTTAAGAGGTCAAACATCACTTCTGTGAATGCATTTCTGTTGCTGAACAGTATGTTGAAGATCTGGATCTTTCTTAGATTTCACACTTTAAATGGCAAGGCAAGTTTATTTGTATAGTACATTTACATAACCCTAAACCTAAAAGATAGTTTAAGTTTTTTACATTTCAAATGATGAATAGACCAGTATGTATTTAATAAGTATAAAGGACTAACACTTCAGATACTAAAATAAAAAACATCTAAAGTTTACAACTAATTATTTCCATGCTTGGAAAGCTTCCAGTCAGATTTTGCAGCCTATGCCCAAACGCCATCAGCTGGTTTGGGAATGAAGTTCCAAAGACTGAAAGAATGGATATCTGACTAGTGCGCCTGGTTACCTCATCCAAACTATTCTTGATCTAATCCACAAAGGATAATTAGGAGATTAAAAGGAAACAGTGTTATCGTTTTCCATCTTCGTCTGTTCATCTTCTAAGTATCCTGCCCTGCCCTGGGACAAATGTAGGCAAAGTCATTTAAGAGAAACTTGCAGCAGAACCATTGCACTGCCTTGGAAACCTTGTCAAGCTACTACTACTACTACTACCATCATTTAGCAGACGCTTTTATCCAAAGCGACGTACATTTGAGACAACGACACAAGCATAAATTCAAGGAGTAATGTGGCCAGTAATTCAAGCTGGTCACATGTTGCTATGGCAACTGCCAAACCTATCTCCTCGTTCCCACCACAGTGAAGAGGAGAACAGTCAACTGGTTGCAAGTAACTGAACTTATTTTTTTTAGTCCAACGGTGGGCTCTAAGCCTGGATGGATCCCTTTGGTGCCAATGGGAGAGAAATGAGAGAGTGAAATGAAGAAGGAAAGGTAGGGGAAATAAAGAGTTTGGAGAGATGAAGCAAGAATGAAGAGATTAACAAAAGACAGGGAAACTGAATGACATACATGTTTACTTGTTGCCTTTTTTTATGCAGGCTCATAATTTTGTGTCCATCAGTTCTGAAGTGCTTACATGGGTTGCTTTCTGAGTCATGCTAAAAAGATAATGTCATTTTTGGAGAGGGAAACAAAACTGTGGGTCTTGTCACCAAATCAGGCTAATAAAGCCTTCTGAAGTGAGCTGGAAACAGTAACACTGAGCTGGTGGAGAGTAGGGGTGAATGGGCCTCTTCACTTAATGCCAGTAAAATCCATTTGAAAATTGATGGGGAAATTAAAGAGATTTGGATTGTGTGTGCAAGTGGCAGCAAGAGAGGCTGGCACTGCCAACTGGAATAGTGGGCCACTGCTTAACTTAATCTGACAACAGGAAGAAGAGGAGTGCAGGGAGGAAGAGGGAGACTTGCATTAGATGGGGTGAAGAGTGACCACAGAGTCTGTAGATGGAGAGGAAATTTCAGCTAGAGGAAAGATGTGGGAGAAAGAGATGTTTTTTTTTTTCCCTTCAGAAGTTTGTAAAGGAAAATGGCAAAGAGCAAGCGATTGACGGAAAGACAGTGAGGTTTATTGTGTGGTTTCCAGCCCTTTGAATAGAGCTGCCATTTGCTTTTCCCATGCCGCCTTTTGTGCAGTCCGACTCGAGCTTGCCAAACGTTTCAGACTGCTGTTTCCTGGTAACAAATTAGTACTGAATACTACACATGTTTTCTTATAAAGCTCCTTCTTCGAGGAGGAAATGCTGGCAGGCTCATTGTCATGATTTTTTTCTTTATGTATTGCGTATTTTTTACATGTTGGCCTCTACTGAAAACTTCACTATGAAATTGCTTCTAACTCTTCTCTTCTTCAAGAACTTGGGTTACTTTTCTTTAACTGAACAAAATCATGATTAAATTAGGGCTGTCCCAATACCACTTTTTCACTTCAGATGCCGATAGAGGGTTGAATATCGGCTGCTACCCGATACCGATACTTACATATTGGCAAAATATTGTGTCAAACCACACCTCAAAACCTTAAAGGAATACTCCGGCCTCAGAACGATGTGCCTTCATTTGTTTACTCACCCTCATCCTGATTGACACGTTGGAACACTTTCTTGATATTCATCATGTAGCCGGAGATATCGGGGGGGGTTGTCCAATGCATCCAGCTTCATGCCGGTTTTATAAACCTGCATCCTTCCTTACACACTTGTGCACAGGTGTTCATTTTTTTGCTGACTTGCTGTGTTTGATGGTATAATGACAGAAAAAGAGCCAGGGAGAATGAGTGGAAATGAGAAATCTAGCAAACTTGTATGACAGACACATTCATCAAAGGCTGGCTCAGAGGTGAAATGGGAGTAAAATGAGTCAAATGAAGATTGAGGAGTGAAATGGCAGCTTAGTGTTTGAATGGATGGGAGATCTATAGAGTAAATAATGAAAGCAATAAGGGAGTAAATTAAGGTGTAATCTCTCTTCACCCATGCAGCAACAGAGAAATTAGCTTTACATTTTCTTCACTCAACACCCTTGAACTGCATTTAAGATGGCAAATTGCTTCTTTTCCTGATTGAATAAACCATAAATACAACTTATTTTTCAAAGTTCCTTTTAGTATAATTAATGTGCAGATTCCGTAGTTTGGTTAGTACAATTTCTGGCATTCAGAAGGATGAAAGATATTGATCACATTTTATTTGAAGAGTCAAGCGTAAAAAATTACCTGATTTTCATGAATAAACTTGAAGATGACATACTAACTGCTTTTATTTATATTTAGTAGTTGGAAAAAACGTATCATTAAAATGATCAGTGCATAGTTGGTATTTCAATCACAGGTTGAATAATTATATATTAATTATATTGTCTAATAATGCTGCTTACTATTGTTGCAAGCCTTGGAGTCAGGACAGAGAAAGCATTGAAATTCACAACTATGAAGCCATAATACAAACCTGAGAACTTGACAAAAGCTCAAATTATCCGGTTTCCTAACTTATGCACAGCACTCTTCATGCTAAAATTGTGCTAAACAAAAATGACACATTTATTGTGCTCAAAACGAACATGCCTGCGTGGATCAGTGTCTGTCTTTATCATCTGTGTGGGTACTCTTTTTATGTATGTCTTATTATTCAAAGTAGAGGAAGCGGACGTTTTTGAGAAGCACAATGCTAAAGATAACAGCGATGGAGGCGGTCAATGTAGGAGTAGGCATCAGGTTTAAAGCAAGATCTACAAGCAAAATGATTATGGTGGGAGATGTTTTGGAAACAAATGGAAATAAAGAATTGGAAGGCGGCTGTTGAAAAGGAGGCAGAAATTGCAGTGCTGATGTTTTATAAAATGGTTTGGAAAAGGCAAGCAAGTTCAGCGTGCTTCATCGACATGCATCTGCTTTGAGCTATATCTGAAGTTGCATATGTTTCGGTTTAAGTGTACATGATACAGCTTTTCAGAAGTACTTTGTAATAAAGATGTTTTACATTCAAGCAGTGGCAGAAACTTGTGAAATTATGCATTTAAACTAGATTTATGATTGCTGTCATGCGCTTTTTTCATTCCAAAGATGTACTGCTTAAAAGAAAACATGCCAGGGAATCTGGAAGTACAAAATAACACTGAAGCGAATTGAATAATTTAAACCACACTCAGATTTGTGAGGTCTTTTTAGTGGCTCCACTGGCGAAGATTGAAGCATAAAGAGATGGATTATGAAGAATTATTAAGAGATAAAGCCAAAGTAAATATAGATATAACATTCATCTGGACTCAGTCTTTTGATAAAAGCCATTTACTTTATGGTTATCCTGAATGAAGTCATTTGTTCAATGTTTTGATGTCCACGTCCTTTTTTGTTTGGTGAAACGTTAGAACTGGACCCTGCAAAGGGTGCAGCCGGGATAAAAGGGTTCGCATCTTAAACGCCAAAATATAAAATCTGTCTTTTATGACTGCAGTGCCTTGTTTTTGACTGAAACTACATGTGAATTCAAGCAATGAAAAGCTTGCCTGACACATGCAGGGTAACTTGTATATATAAAAGGATCAGAAAGCCAATTTTGCTTCAAAACAAAATTGAGGACACATGATGTTGATTGTTTGGGGCCGTTTTGGTCTTTGGTTTGCCACAAAATGTTCAACTTCTTTATCAGTGAAAAAGGTTTTTCACCTTCTTCAAATATCCAATACCTTTACTTGCATTAGCTCTGCATCAAATGCAAAAATAGAGAACTATTGCAGGATGAATGTGCAAAGGGCCAAGTGTAGAAAAGAAGTGAAGGAAAGCATTCAATCCAGCGGATGCACGTGCGCATGAATAGGAAGTTGGGGAAACTGTGTCCTGTTAGTAATAGCTGCTTTTTCAAAACCAATCTTGACATCTACCATAACGCCCAGTAAATACAGGTTTTCTTAGGAAGGTGCTTTCATTAACAATAGGCTGAACATTATAGACTGTGGCTGACGGAAGTCACATCAGAAGCCTGTACTTTCTGGAACTTTTGGTTGTCTTTGGGGGCCCAGCTGGCGGAAAATGAGTCCTTTTCACTTTAGTTATGGCTCACGGCTCCAGAGGCTACTTAGTCCACTTGACTCTGCGTCACTGTGTACTCTTTGCTCCCATCATGCACCATAGATCTCATAACTGGCCTGAAAAGCATGGAATATTGCAGCTGGTTTGGCAGCATCAGCTGATTAGCATTCATATTCCCTCTTGCTTTCCACACACGCACACACACTATCTTCCCTACTTCATTATAACGGGGTTCATTCACACATATAAAACATGATACATGGGCTATATTTACACGGCGTCTTTGTTCTGTGGCCTCACCATCTGTCACTCCTCCTCTTCACACTAAGCTCACTATTTGTTTTCTTTAATTCCAATTAAAGGCTGCAGTTGGTGTGTGCGTATCCGTGTGGATGCGAGTTCATCTACTACTTGTAAGATGCTGAGCGAAGCATTCTCTCACTAAATCCTGACTGGAATAACCAAATAAAAACACTTAATTGAAAGGGAGGAAATAGCCTGAGGGCAGTAAAGCCGAAACACACACACACACACACACACAGAGTTTTGTTTCCATCACCTCAGAGGACAACCCAAACAGCAAACCAGGTTTTTAACCTTAAATAGACTTAATGGTTTATGTCATGGGTGCTTGCTTTTTGCCTCCAAAAAGGGAGGTAAGTCCCCACGATGCTAACAGATTTGTCATCACAACATAACTACACACACACTCATGCATTTGCGTTTTTTCCATCAGATTTACAAGCTCCTCACAGACGTGTCGTTTTTTTATGTGTGTGTGTGTGTGTGTGTGTGTGTGTG
>JAVQJG010109202.1:0-18986 GCA_036024015.1 Craterocephalus amniculus | reverse complement strand
GGGGCAGGTTACTTTTCAAACTGGCATCATTATTAAACTCTATCGTGATATATATCGATATCGATCAATATGGGAAAAATATATCGTGATAATATTTTTGGCATATCGCCCAGCCCTAGCAACTTGTAATGTTTTCGTTCCCGTTTCATTCTTCTTCTACGGTTTTCCTCTTCTCATTCCTTCCTTCTTCTTCTCTGGTTTGTTTCTGCTCCACTATGCTCAACACTGCCACCGCGGTTTCCGGTGGTATTACTCCATCTTCTGCGTCGAATGACGGATTTGCATAAGCCTGAAAACGCACCAAATATGCACGTACTTGACACAGAAGACGGACGAAACTGTCCGTGAGTCTGTGTATCCGTCATCTGCTTTGAGCATAAATAGGCCTTTACTATACCCTCCAGTGTTAGCACTACTGGTAAAACTCAATTATAAGTATCGAGATGTAAAATTTGGTTCGTATGGCCCAGCCCTAAGTGATGCATTACAGGACTACTCAGAAGTAGAAAAGGCATGACAATTTGTCTTTTGATAATATTTTGCCACAAATAGCCACCAGAGTAACGCTTTAAATGTGATGCTGCGATATCTGGATTGACTTAAAATCTAATAAAACACTTAGCTATGTCTTTGCTGTGGTTCTGGAGCGCTCGCTATGAACCATTTTGTGAACTGAGCGCTCATTCCTTCCCTCAAAAGATACCCGACAACAACATGAGCCACATGAATTCCAAACGTCCACAGTATGCTCCTCGGTGGTCAAGTGGTCAGAACCCATTCAAACCATTTGGACACAAACAAGATGTGTCTGCACTGTACAAACAAGTCAATGGTTTGTCTTAATTATCAACTTTCTTTTAGCATCTCCATATTTCTTTATGTAAAAAGAAACCTACATTTTTCTGACCATTTCTAATCAGATTAGCTATTTAGCTGACGGCCAGAGTTTGAGACTGTTTCATGATTTGTTTTCCAAAAGAAATCATTTAGTTATCTTTCTGTGTTGCTGTCACATTTCTAAATGTACTACTCATCCATAAAACCAGCTCCTTTCTGTCTCTTGAGGGTTTTGTGTGGCTGAGGGGGTTCTTATCATCCCACAGGCCTGGGAAAAGAGAGGAAGTCACAAAACACAGACATCCGTGATTGTGCTTTGCAGCATCAAGTCAGCAGGGAGCTTTTCTCAGAGAATAAGTCAAAACCTTTCAAGGCCTTTCCTGAAAACACTTCAAATCCACTCCGACTGAGCACAAAAAGACAGGAGCTCTCGTTACTTTTTGTGGGATGTTTTACCAGAATTTACCCCGGGCTTAAGCTTGTGGAATTCATTGTTCCACTGATCGCAGTACCATCTGGACTCCTCATTAAACGCCACATCCTCCCCTTGCATGACACAGGAGCATCAAAGCATAGACTCACACACATACATGAAATTCTTCCAGGCAAAAGGAATGAAGCCAGCCTCCAAAAAATCTTTGCATGAATTATCAGCAAGTTTCAGGGCTGAGCACAAAGCTCTGACACTACCAGACACCTGCTACAGTGGGAGTTGCGAAGAAATTATTAATATAAACATTGGTTACAAACTCACATTTAGACATTTAGGGGAATTACTCCACAGCTCTATGACACTTCTGCCACCTACTCTTCAAAACTTCATTGCCATTCCTTTCTTATGGCCTCTGGACATTCCACAAAGTAGAGGAAAGTCAGAGTCACTGCCCAATTATCTGCCTCACATTTCATAGAAAAGACATTTTGTGCAGCAGACATACCATCTTGTTAGAAATCAGAGCTAGGGCAGCTCTTAAGCCTAAATTGATGTGTCTTGTCAACACTGAGATACAGTAACTGAGAGAGAAGATGCAACTTGTCAAGCAGACATCCTCTTCTCTTTAAAACTGCAGAAATCAGCTGGAAGTGTGTTGGGCAGAAGCCTGCTTCCTGTTTTCTTTTATATCTGGTGGGATGCGCCAGACAAAACATGTTTTTTGCTTTTCTGTAGTTGTTTTCACTGAAATCAAAGCTTTGCGACTATTTTACAAAACCCCATTTAGTTCTGCACTGTCTGTGGAAGAAACTGCTATCAGGTACATCCATCTGAGCCTCAGTCATCACTTAGCATGGAGACTAATTTAAAAAAGAGAAAATAGTGACCACTTTATGTGCATGTGTTGACAAAGATGAATGAGTGCTTTCAAAGCTGGAATCTCATGTTAAATATGCTTGGCTGCATTTTCAATTGTCAAAACACTGTTTGATACGAATGAAGAAATCAAACCACAGAAATGCGAAAAATATTTGACAGATTGGGTCTTTTTTGATAAATGACGGAAAAATTCAAAGTAGAAAGTTTTGTCTGGAAACTGTAAGCAGTTTGTTTCTGTCTCCATAAATGTTCTGAATAGCTGGAGCTCCAATCTCCCAACAATCCTGATACAACCAAAGAGTACAAGGACATTACTTTATCTCCTGGCAGTGTAGCTTCTCAGCCCCCAGAAGACACAACATCATTCAACCAGTAACTCAGAAACCTTGAAGAAAATTGCATTATGTAAAAAAAAAAAACAACAACTAAAAAACAATCCATTCAAGACTGTACGTTGTGAGGACCCGCTGTCTTTCTGAGCACAAAAACTGATAAATGCTGCACTTAAAGGCAATCCTCACAGTAAAGGCAAAGTGAGATTTGAAAAAGGTCAAAAAAACAGCTTTAAAGACACATAAAATTGATCCGAGGCTTTTTGAAGCATGAAGTTAACAGTAATAAACAGATGAGAGCATTGACTTCTGCATGGATGAGGTTAAAAGCTCTGAGGCGCCCCCTGTAGGCAAAGCGAAGCAAATGCGAATGAAAAGTTGAAAACTTTCATCCCTCCGCACTCAAACAGCATCAAACAAGGCATAAGTCAGCCAGCCAACATGTACAAAAGGCTCAGTTTCTGCAAACGACGTTTAACTTTCTGGTTATTTGCAGCTTCGGTTAAAAGATGCAACAAAATTATTTTCTTTCGTTATGAACACAATATAAATATGCCCGCGTTGCAAGTTTTATGTCACTCAAAAACAGATATTTTCGTCAAATACTCCCTTTTCACGACACGTAAGGAGGATAAACACAAAGCCTACCCGTGTTTTTTTGTTGTTGCTGTGTTTGGTCAATGATCCATTCTTGAACTGTCTCTGTCTCGCTTTCTGTCTGTGCAGCCTGAAATCTGCCTTTTTCTGAGGGAAAATTGTCCTCTCAGAATAACTGTATGCAATGAGAGCACAGGAAACGATGACGCAGCTGTGTGGGAATCACTCAGTGAAATGAAAAGAAGATGGTCGCAGTAACCTTAGTCAGATATCTCCAATGATTGTCATCTGCTGTTTATGCGACGTTTTACTCTATCTGGCATGGGTATGGGCAAGAAAAGACAAACAGGCTAAGGATGTGTCAAAAGTTAACATGTAATGACCAGCTGACGTCACGATTAATTATTGTTATCATTATAGGGAAAATACCAAACCTGTTCAGCTGAGCCCTAAATGACTGTTTTCCACTGGAAGAAATGTTTTTGAATAGAAATTTTTTTGCCAGAACAATTGAATCAAAGCAAAAGTAGGCTTTAAAAAAACTCAAGTAAGAAGACAGCTGGCATAAATCACCTTTAAAAACAAAGGTTTAGTGGATCTTGAAAAGTTATCTCTTGTCATCCTTAAATAATTTGATTACATTAAGATAATATAAAGAAGACAGCAGTCACTAATTACTGATGCATCAACTTACAGGATTAAAGAGATCTTTTAATCCTGTTTGAGTGTGGCCTTGAGCAATGGTTCTCTACCAATTTGGTCAGATGTATCCATTTCTGTAGGTTTAGTCCCTCCACCATGACCTACAAACCATTTGAGTACTAAAAAAGAACCTTAACACAAGGGATAAATCAGTATTGTACACAGCAAACAACTATTGACTTAATTTCTTTAGGTTACAAACACTTTGTAAACAGCAACCTGTTAACAATGGTAATTAATTTGTTCTCACTTGTTTTCTTGTATTTACTAAAAAGGTCAAAGATACCATAATTTTAAAGTCATAGAATTGTATTTCTGAACAGAGAGAAATTCCTGTTGAGCCATTAGCTGAAAACTATTTCTCAGCATGGTGTGCAGTTTGTCTTTAAAAAGAAAAAAGGTTGATGAAACTAAATAAAACCTATGACCAAAGTATTGGAAGGCATTAATAAAAGCATCAGTTGTAGGACAATGTAATGTATATAAGTGATGCACTTGAAAAGAGACCTGATACAAGAGCTAAGAGATGCATTTACTCCTCCAGCTGGTCCATCTATTATTCACTGGGGCATCATCAGAAATAGTCTCCATTAAAAGTGTGGCCGTTGAAAAGAAGTGAACTGGGCAGTAAAAGGGCTGAAGTATGTCAAACGATGCAGGATCTAGGCGAAAAATCTGAAACAGGTCTTTTGGAGTGATTACTCCTCCCCAGAGTCCAAATTTCAATATCACTGAGGAAGTTGCATCCAGACAGAGCAGAACCAAAGGCAGCAATTAGCCAAAGAACTGTGAAGTACCAGTTCCTGGACATCATAAGCTACTGCCTAAAGAAATGACAAGAAAGCTTGTTCTCATTTGGGTCAGGTTGTGCTGAAGGATAATGTTGGCTGTCAGACAAAACATTGATTGAAAAGCTCAGTATATTTGGATGAACTCTGGTTTTGCCTTTTATTCTGTATTTTCCTTTGTTTCCCCACTTTTTAACTGCTTCAATGGATTTTCCTGGCATGTTTATAGAAATTAGGGCTGGCTCAAGACTTTTTGCACATAGTACACACACAGGACAGAGCAAAAAACTGCCAGCAGGTTGTCTCATCATTTCATTGCAGTCATAAAATTCTAAAGCACTGTGCAGACCTGTGTCCTGGTAATGGTAAATATACCTCCCAAACTGTGTTAATATTTTCCAGATTTTTGTTAAATGGACAAATAAAGACTTCAGAAATAAAATTGGGAACATTTCTCCCCAGTTTTTCTTGAGCTGGGCTCTAAAGGGTTGAGAAAAAGAAACATGTAAACTATATGAACTGAAGCATCCTGTTTCACACTGGAAGACTACTGACTCACGTGACGCAAGTTATTTTATGGATTCCCATTTGTTTATTTCTGCAGTGAAGTTGCTGTGGGTGCAGCGCTAACACTTCAGATCTGTCCCATTAGGCCTGGGATTTATTTTTTGCCAGACCTTACCTTGAGTTAAGCTGTAGATGTTTCTGCTGCATATATAATCTCTGAAGTTAAAAAAAGAAAAAAAAAAGTTTAGTAACTTTCCTCACAGTAAAATGGACCACAAGTAACTCAGCAGCAGTCATGAAAAAAGTAGGAGCTACTATGCACTCATTCTCTCTTCTACTAATGGATACACTGGACCCACTTTTATGAAAGGAGACAAATCCAACTAAATTCCCAAAGCTTTTAACCCAATAAGCCAAATGTATAATATTTGATACATGTGTTTTGAGACATTTTTCATCACTTTATGGTAAAAACTTCACTCAAAACTCAGCATGATATGAGACTCTCCTGCCCCCTAATGGATGCCAGGAAGCATAGTACTGCACTATATTAATATTGACTTGTCACATGGTAATGAATGGTAGATATAGCCTCCCCAAGAAAATTGTTATTTTGTTACTCATTGTGTAAAAGGGCTAAATAAGCAAAATTACTTTTTTTGCCAGTTTTTCTCAGGTTGGGCTTTAAACCCCTGGTATGTCACAAGACTGTGTTAAATGCTGTTGCACCAGGTTGCTCAGGCTGACGGAGAACAATAAAAACAGTACATTCACATAAGAAAGAGTCACAAATATTACAGAAATTTATTTCAAAGTTAAAAGGTATCACATATACAATAGTTAAGAACACTTCCATGGGTCTCCCAACAGCGGTAGCTTACCCTCCTTATAGTACACACTTCAGCTATACACAAAATAAACCTCTTTGAGCTCAGAATAACAGCACTGCCACACACATGCTGCCCGTTGGACAAGAAGGACTCTGAAGATGAAATCGAAGTTAGACCAAGCACAAAAAAGTTTAAAAAAACAAAACAGGAACTATACATTTGTTAGGCAGTTGAAGAAGACATCGGCTTCAAAAGGGTCATCATCAGACAAGGATCAGAAGCAAAGCTATGTTGACTTTGACATCAATAAGATATTTAGTTGATTTCTGCAAAGAGGTTCAAGGAAATACTTCCAAAAATAAAATATTATGTAATGAATGAAATGATGTAAATCACACCATCGGACAGCATCATGGCAGGAATGACGGATTAAGAACATCTTTATAAAAAAAACTCTCAAAACATGCATTTTCAAAGAAAGGTTTAGCCATATTTCACCCACAAGGTCTTCTCTTGCAGCGAGTAGTAGTTAATGTTGTCTTCACGTCTGTTTTAGGATGGAGCAAAGACTGATCCGGCCACTATGAAAGGCCATTAAAGCCAGTTTAGCTTGTAAGTTAAAGAACTGGACAGTTTTGAAGAGATGGGATTCCAACTTCAATCAATTAGTCAGAGGGAAAAACTTTACTTTTCATGTCTTTTCATTAGAGACTGTGCACAAATCCAGTCACTGTAATCACATTTGCTGCCTTCAGACTAAATCAGAGTTCTCAGTAACTTCTTGACAGATTCACATTTCCCCAAAATGTTTACTTAAAATGCACAACACATCAATCATTAATGAGACAGGAAGCAATATAAACCAACAGCTTTGTCACAGTGTTTCCTTCTATTTTATGGATTACTTCTTTTTTTTTACCCTCCACCAGTCAATCACAGGGCATTTTAGCTGAGAACAACATGGCGGTCGAACACAGATTTCCTCTGTTCCTGGACTTGCCTCCTCCAGCGCTGCTGGGCATGCTCCACTTTGTTCAGCATGTTTGGTCGGGAGTGTGAATGAGACAGGACGTTGTGAGCGTTGGCAAAAGGCTGCTGGTCCTGAAAACACAGAAAACAACCATGACGTGGAAAAGTCTTCCTTGCACAAAGTGTACAGTATGGTCTTTTCTAATATAATCCTGACCAAATGCAAAAGGTAAACGGACATTAGGGCTGGGCGATATGAATCAAATTTCATATCTCAATCATTTTTTCATTAATCGCGATAAATATATCAATATACAATATATATCTCAATTTAAATATTATTTGGTCAAAAAAAACAAAGAAGCGGTTCAAATTTATAGCCTTGAATTCTAAACCC
This sequence comes from Craterocephalus amniculus, assembly GCA_036024015.1. Classification (NCBI taxonomy): domain Eukaryota; kingdom Metazoa; phylum Chordata; class Actinopteri; order Atheriniformes; family Atherinidae; genus Craterocephalus; species Craterocephalus amniculus. Next base: position 11,715 of record JAVQJG010109202.1, on the reverse strand, counting down.
ACTTTTATTTATGATCAGAAACACATTTGCATTAAAATATGTGACTATAATTAAAGTATATTTGTAGTAAAATAATAAAAAAAAACTTTTCAATGACCATAACAAAGATGCAGTTGTGCAAAATGCTAAACAAAGAGATATTGACTCACAACAAGCTAACTCGATATAAAGGATATTCCCTTATTATAAATCTGTGAAAAAGTCTCCATATATCTGAAAATCTCGGTATATTGCCCAGCTCTAACGGACATTTAAGCATTTATGTAAAAACTATCGGAGCGTGTCAAATCATTCTCAGTTTACAAACGGTCTTATCGGAGGGTGCCGACCAAAATCTTTCCCACCACAAGTGGACAGACCAAAGGATTACAGCATAGGGAGCGCGTCTCAAATCAAACCTGCCCTGTGCTACAGTATGAATAGTCCATCTGAAAAAGCCAAAGCTAAAGATAAAACTGGACGACTTGCACAAGAATCTGGTGTATTTACCAGTTGCTGCTGATATACCTACAAATAACAGATGCTAAATAAGCTACAGAGGCCTGGCAGGCTCATTTCTTCAGACTATGTTACATTTTCACTTAAATCTTCCACCCCTGGTTGAGTTCTGCTTAATTTCCCATGTTTAAACTATCTAAGATTGATCTTTCTGTAAAGGCTTTTGAAAATACATCATAAACTAAGCCTTTAATGTAGTGTTTTTCCTCCAAGTATAATTTAAAAAAAACATTGGAGGATCCCTGCCAAAGAGAGTGGAACAGTCATCAGGCGGCTTCTCTGTATCAAAGACTGACTAAACATTACAAGCCTACAATTTCCTTCATAATGAGTGTAGCAGCAGAACTTCCTATTTCAATGGCTTTGATTTCTGTTGTCAGGGAAGAGGTTGCTGTGCTGGAAACTTTCTAACTTTGAGATAAAGTAACAATTCTCTGGTTGAATTGCTGCATCATGACAGATTCATTTAGCAGAGAACTTTATACAACAAAAAGAATCAACTTTTTCTTATTTCTTGTGAAGCATAACTTTTTTTTAAGTAACACCACTTCTTCTGAACTGGGAGCCAAATCCCAGCATGATCAGCAAGGCCGCTGTAGCTCCACCTCCACCCTCAGGCAAGGGCAGTCGCCACTTCCTTCTGTTAATATCAAAACACTCTTCCATAACAGAAGATTGGCTGTCTTCAGCAGTAATCTTTCCAGCAAATCATGTCATCAAATAATTACAACAATCAGAAACTGTTTTGAAGTGATGATAGTTGAGTTTGCATGTGTTTTAAGTGTAGGACTTTATAAAAGCCCACTTTCCCTAAAGGCGGTCAGTACAGCATTTTTGGCACACAGCAGTAAAGAAAAAAATTTTAGACTAGAATTTTTGCGTGTAACAGATGCGCATAGTGAAACTCGGCTGCAACGTCATGCATGCCACCCAGTTATATAGTAGAAAAAGTTATATAGTGTTATATGTATGTATATATATATATATATATATATATATATATATATATATATATAGTATAGTTTTATCAGCTGTGGGACTCTGCTGGGCAGCAACGGCTCTGGAAATGCACATAATAAATGTCACCGTGTCATAGAACGAGTCTGGAATGCAGAGTTTTAAGGTAAAAAAGTTACAATGTGTCTCAAGATTCAGTGGCAAAATTGGTAATTACCCAATCATCAAATCAATGCTCATCACTGGCTTGAGAGTTGGATCTAAGAAAACTATGAGAGCAAACAGTGATCTACTAAAGTCAGGAGAGCAGCTACCATCGTCATCATAATTTCCTGGGTTCTGAACCATGAGATCATTCAACACAACAACACAGCGTTCTGATGAAAATGCACAAGTTTTTAGCATTTCCAGCTTGATTCTTGCTCACCCTTCAGCGTTCAAGCTACATTTGGCTCTGTGCGTTCTTTGTCTTCCAAAGTCAAATTCCTTTAGAAGAACCACAGTGGAATAGATCCAGTGAGTAATGAAGGCAATCATGTAAATTGTCGGCACAGGAATTCCAGGGAGGGATCTAGGTATGGCAGGAGCTCTGGAAGAAGCCCATCTCTACATGTGGTGGACATTCTCTAAGCTTTCTGGCAGCACTAATACTGGCACACCAAAAATGCATGTCAAGTAAATGCTTTCTTTAAAAGTTTAGATAATACATGCAGAAGAGAGCATGACCAATAACAGAGTAATGTTTGAATTTAAAGAAAACACAGACCAGAAATCTACTGTGACGGTTGAACTGATGTAGTTTAAGTACTAGAAGAAGAAATCTTAACCTGCTGAACAACAACCACACCCGGCAGATTCCACATCTTTGTCAAGCCAATATTCACGTAAAGGAATTCCTTAAGGAATTTCTTTTAGCTTCACCTTCAACTATAATGCATTTAGTGCACTGCCAAAGCAAATGGTTAATACTTTTCTGAGAGCTTTTTTGCTGCAGGGCATTTCCTGCTATCACTAATGCTTTCTCTACTCCAACCTTGAAGCATATACTTAGATGGAATCGACTCCTCTAAGAGGAGTCAAATTTCCATGCTTGTTTCAGTTAAAGGATGATGTACGATATAGATCTGCAAATCAGCAAAACTCCACCTGGCTCAGATATTTACAGCAACCACTCTCAGTTTTGTTAAATTTTATCCACAAGAGTCGACTCCTACATAACAGTGACAGGAGTTTTTTTACAGACATGTATAAAAGGTCCTATGACACAGGAGGGTTCAGAGTAACAGTTTTATTGAGCATAAGGTAGGGCAATGTAAAATGGTGCAGGGAAATAATGCTGCAGATCTGTAAAAAATAACATGAAAGCATACCCCAACATCATCGTCACTCTGAATAAGCTGCGAATGTCCAAACAGCCGCCTCTTCAACATGGGCTCCAGGAGAGTCAAATAGACCATGTAGAGCAGCAGCAATCCCAAAATGGAAAGATACATTATGATGGTAACCTAAAGGTATGAAAGAATCACTAATGATTACAGCTTCAAGTGGCATGTGTACCATTAACAGAAAATTATTTACATGATGGATCATTTAAGTCATATTCAGCAAAAGTCACATGCAAGGACTTATGTTTGGTATCTATAACAGTGAATTATACAATATGAATTCAAATTTAGGACCATTGTTCACTGTTTTTCACAACTTGCCATTTTACTGACAACTGACAACAAAAAAATTACAAAGTGGTTACTAAGTGATGTTTGTCATCGGTGGATACAATAGTAATTAAAGCCAAAACACAAACATAGAGAAAAAAAAAAAAATCGGCACTCTTCAATGCACAAACTTCAGATTAAATGTACCTTAATTGTCCCAGAGCTTCTCTCTTCATATTTACACTCGCAGCGCAAACAGTAGGCCTCCACATCTTTCCCATCCACCGGCATCGGTTCAACCACATGAAGACAATTACTGGTAAGAAAACAGAATTAATAGACCGGTAGTTAACAAGTCAAGAGACATGGCAGCTCCTACCAGTCAGATGATCACAGTAAGACTTTTCTCAACATACCAGTCTTTGAGAGAGACATTTTGTTTATAGATCTGTCCTTCAATGTCTCTGTATGGTGGGCAGATGCATTTACACCGGATGTCCTCTGAATTCTGTAACAGATAGATTGGATCAATAACATTTCTTATTAGCTTTGTTTTTTTCTATGTCTTCTATCATTTTACTCATTTTCATCTTTCTGTGCTTACTTTTACATCATTTAAGTTATTTTCATGTTTATGTTACACTTTCTTCTTCTTTTAAAAATAAATCAAGCAATTAATGGTAATAAAGTTTTTTATAGGCAGCTGGGTACATGAAATTCAACTCAAACATTGTTTTAACGTTTCATATACCTTAGTGGATTCATCTATTAACTTTGTACATACATTTGAAATGTACAGTATAATATAGATCATGGATAAGTTAACTAATTGGAAAGTGGAGTAAAATGCAAAAATACTTTTTAAGTAAATACTTAAATGAAAGGGGATAAAAGATGACAAATGAAATTTCCAAGTACTATTCTTTTTTTATGTAGGATTTATTTGGTGTTGCTGCTGGGTTTTATGTTATTTATCTTGTTTTATTAGTATGCCCCGTGACATCTTGTTGTCTATTATCCAGTGAAAATTTAGCAGCTAGGAGCCATAATGTCATTTTATACACCTAGTCCATAGTTTTGCAAATTGCCTTATGAGCAACATAAGAGCTAATCTACATTAAACAGCATTTCAATGACAACACCTGCAATGTTCCTGATGGAGGTTAATAATAGGCATAAAACAATAATTAGCCTAAATAATCCGGCGCTTAAATGTCAAAACAGTGAGAGCTGAGTAATCTCTGATAGAGATTTTACCTCACTCAAGGAACCATCACCATTTTCTGTCAACCGCCAGCTAAGTAGGCTAACATTAGCCTTACCTTCGCTGTCCCCTGGTTAAACAAAACAAAACACGCCAAGCAGAGAGCTTCAATGGCAAAAACAGCCTTCATCTTTTCATTCAGTCACAGGAGCTTAGTCTCAAAAAGTTCCGCTGAAATTACAGTCGCACACTAAAGAGTGACAGCGTTAGCCATCAAGCTAGTCGAAGATAAATAGCTTCCCAGGCAGCTGACTTGTAGCTTCCGGAGATTGCGGTCAACTTCCGCAAACAGTCACGGGACAGAGAAGGCTGCGTTCGGTTAAGGACGAAAGGGAGGTCATTAGAGGCGTAAAAGCCTCCTACTGTGATGACGTTGTAACCAACACACCGGTTGTTGTATTATTTTTACAGTCTATGATTAAAACTCATACCCCTTTTTTGTGACACACACACACACACACACACACACACACACACACACACACACACACACACACACACACACACACACACACACGCACACACACACACACACACACACATACAAACAGTTTACTAGTTTCGATTAGACTTCTCAAAACATGTATAGAGTTAGCAACATTTTAAATGGAACACACCTTTTTGTTAACACGTAAACAATATGCCTTCCAAGCTGTGGTTCTTGGAGATAAACACAAAATTTGACTGCACAAATCTAAACATAAGACATTTGATATATGTCTAGTCTCTATTGAAGACCCATTAACTGTATTTGATGTAGATAAAGTAGCCTAATCTTCCAGAGTTAATGTTGTAAATACATTTCTGTACTGTATGCATCTAAAAAAAACTACTATATTCTACATATTTATTTCCACTTACCCTGAGCAATATGTTTCCTGCTATCACTCTTCAATTTGTGGACCTCCTGTCTGTACATACACGGATGAGCAGTGTTTTTATTTTAATCATTTTATTAAGACTTTTTATAACTTTGATTTAACTAGAGATAAATTGTGACAAAAAATGAGGGTTAGTCAAGTTTCCTATCTTTATTTACAGCATATTGGATGTACAAAATCATAAAAAATATACATACAGGTATTATCTAAAAGAGGTGAATAGTTGCATTTTACATGAGTTTTTATTTATTTTCATGCACTCCAACATAATGTTGTTCAGGATGTTTACACAGTGATCTTTGGTTGCTAGTTCACAATATCAAATGCATTATTACAGCTGTCACTCAGGTGCAGTAATCTAAACCTTGCGAGTGCATTAAAAGGCAAAAATATTTTTAAAAACAGTGGTACTCATGCAGACACTACAAAACAACCAATACAAGGGCCACCAGCATTTGCAGCTATGTTTTTATACCCTAACATTTCACCTAAAACTTTATACATCATATACAAAATATTTATCAGAATACCTGCATTTGCAGTGGGACTACCTCTTTAGTAGTGCTAGTGTTCCAGAGAAGACATTTGTGCTCAATTAGTTCCTGACATTTTTGCTGTTTTTCTGTCAATAAGTCATCTCTACTCATGAAAGTGACCTATGTTAAAACTAGATACACACGCTATATACAGTATAATTGACATTCGTTTACATCTGTTCAGATACTAGATTTTTGTTTCATCATGAATTGGTTAGCAAAAGTACCATAAAGTTGACATGTGCAGAATTCAAATGCACAAACCGATTGATTTTGATGTTGACTTTAAAATCTAAAAAAAAAAAAGTGGGATGAGATCCCACTTTAAGTCAGATAAGTCAATGCTTTGTATGTGTTCGCTTCTTCTTCTTAAAGCTCCACTTGTTTTTAATGTTCACGTGTCCCCACTCTAAAATGTTGATGTAGGTAACTGCACAATCATTTTAAAGAAGTCAGTGGATAAGGAATTATTATTGCCAGCATCTGACATGAAGTTCTTCCGAAAAGTCCAGATTCTTGGTGTCATTGCTTTTTCAAGGGCGCAGGAATCTCAGGACTTTGGAACGCAGGAAGCGGATGAAGGATTTAGGGAACATTTCTTTTGATTGTTGCACCGTGTAGTTAAAGAAGTTCTGTGGGTGAGCCAATACATCAAACAGCGCCTTCATGAGCTTCTTATCCTGATGAGAAAACAGACAGGGTGAGTGAAGACTAGGGCTGGGCGATATGGCAAAAAAATAAAATCTCCGATTTTTTAAAACCAAATCCGATTTTCGATTTTAATGGATTTTCTTTAATCTTCCTGTCTTTTTCTTAAAACAGATCACAAATATTACATTTTATGGGAAAACATGCTTTTATTTCAATCACCCAAACAGGAAGTTGACCTAAATTCAAAGTGCAGATATTTTAAGTTGTGAAACAAACTTGTAAAACAAGCTGGCAGGCCCTGCCGCTGTGAACAATGAAACTATAACTTTCACGCATACAATTGTACAGGTGACAATTTCAAAAAATTAAATCCTCATAAATAGCAAATTCGATTTATTGATAAAATCGATTTATTGCCCAGCCCTACCTCAAAGTGCAGCAGTTTAGTTTTTTAATGATTTGTGACATTTACCTCTAGATTTGAGTTATTCTATGTGCTTTACTCTCTGGGTTGTTTACATTTAGATAACTTCTGGGGATGTTACCTCCAAATAAACTGGCAGAACCCTGGTTTTTAAAATGAGTTCAGTAATATCAGAGCCATTTGAGCCTTTGATGGGAGTTCCACAGGGTAGTATCTTGGACCCCCTTTCCCTAATGTTTAACACTAACCTTTCCTCTGTACTCAGTCATTCTACCTCTTTGTACCTACATTACACCATTATTTTTGTATCTCATCCAAATACTGACATAAATGGCCATAAACTCAATGAAGACCTTTGGTCCTTAGATAAGTGGCTGTAAGATAATAACTTTAACAACCAGCTTAAAAATATTAGAATTAATGTATTTCCATTCTCCAACAATGCATCTGGTCACATTGAACCAAGAGCTTACCACTGTAGCTACATAGAAGTATCTGGGGATCACGCTGGATTCTCATCTTGGGTACATCAAGTTTCTAAAAAGATTTATCAAAAACTAAACCAAATATTATTTGTCTTTAGTAAAATGAGATCCATTTTTCTCTGCCAGGTTCTAAGACATATATACGTGCAATAATTATCTCTACTATGTCATGTTGTCTTCTGGTTTAGACACAACCAATGAAATCCATGAGTCAGCGGAAAGTCTTTATGAAGGAGCATATAAGATCCACCACAGGCTGCTTGGCTGGACTCAACTGTTCTGCTCCATCACTGTCAGATGCACCAACATTTCACAACTTTTGTACTGAGTCATTGGATTAATTGTGTTTCCACCAGGTGAATAGATGCCGATCTGCAACATCAGCTGCCTTAGTGCCAAAACCTAACACAACTTCTAATCGTCTACCCAGATCACTAACAACTTGCTACCACTACTTACTAACTGTTAAGGCAAATGTCTTTCTTTTACGTGCTGACCAACTTTACTTTACGCCTGAATCAACTTTACACAACATCAGCAGGACTGTTGAAAAGCTCTCTCATCTGCCATTTGCTGGATGGATATATGGAAATGTCCGTAGATCTACTGGTAAAATGTTCATTTTCATTCTCTGCTTTTCTACGGGCATTTTAGGCATGGAATAAATTAGTGTAATGCAAAATAAGTTTCATAGTAACATATATGACATGGAAATAAATAAATCTCAGGACACCAGTATTATAAAAAAACAAACAAAAAACAACAAAAACCAGAGGTGTTCACTGAGATCAGTACAACCGAGAAGAATTTCTACAGAAAATAAGCAAGACATTAGCACAATGTAATGAAATCCAGCTCTGAAAGTTCTTCTCACCTCAGGGTGCATTTAGAAATGAGTGTCTCATAAATATGCATGGTGCTTTCTCAGCCTCTTTTTCTTGGCAGCCTCACTTTTGACTTGAGACACTGGCACTTCTCATCTGAAGGGCCATGGCTATCTAGGGCCAGTGATAATAAGGAGAAGTCAGCTTCGCTCTTCTCAGACAATTAATCTTTTCGGCATATTAAACCCAGAATGCCGACATTATTTATAAATGAGACTGTTGATCATTTCCAAAATGGTATATGTGAAACAAGAAAGAAATACTGTATAAGTATAAGCTGCAGTGGAGGGATAATCCAAACAGTTTTATGTCTCATTCGTATTTATCCAGATCTGATCCTTAAAGGCATTAAGGTGGTATAAAAACATTTAGTAATAATCATGTTCTCATATTCTTTGTGTTTCTGATGGGTGCTTTTAGAAATCTGAAATCCCATCAGTGTCACTCCTTTGCATCAAACATATAGAAAAGTTTTCTTTTGTAACTTTTTAACATTTTTGGAGGCCAACACTTATATTTTCTAAGACTTGTTTTGTCAGATGAAGGTAACAAATCATCACTGAATAATTCAGAATCTGCACAAGTACTCTCAAAGGTACTGAAAGAAGAAACAAGAATCTCTGTTTTGTCTAAAAAGAGCAGGTCTTGTGACAAAGCTTCTGATTTATTCAGGATGGAAGTTTCTTCTCCTTTTTCTTTTAAATATAATGCATTTACTTTCCTTTGCCAAATCAGTTGTGGTTGCTGATCTACTGTGGATAATTTTGTTAAAAGGAGCAAATTACTGATTGTCCATGCAGATGAAAGACACAGAGATATAATGCAGCCTAAGTGAAACGAACATAAAAAACAAAACTTTTTTGTTTTATCTCTAAGGGTGCTGGTCAGTCTGCCTGATGGAAATCACTTGCTTTTATCCTCCACCTTCCCCTCTCTCTTTTGGACTCTCCGTCCGTCCTTTGTCCACATCAGAGTAGGATCAAACAAAGGAAGAAACTGTGCTGCTGGCTTGAGATGGCACAAGTCCCTTTTCCATCGCAATCATAAGTTCGCCTGAGCCTCATTTACCTCTTTAGGCTGTTGGATAACCAGCAGGTCTTTCAAAGATATGTATATGAACCTTCAGTGCAACATCTGTGATATAACGCCTATGTATGATTAAACAATTTCGTTGTACTTGTCAAAATAGAAACTTACATTTCCATTGAACCCTGCAGTGGCTACTTTCACATTTTGCATGTATCACATGTTGCATGAGGCCTGGAATAAACGCATTATTTACCAATCATTTTCATGTCTGAAAATGGGATGGGCCATTGCAGAGTCCATACCTGAACCCCATGAAGGATATCTGGGATGTGCGGGAGGTCGGGCATCCAATCATCAACACAAGATTTTGGTGAAAAATGATTGAATCACTGAATGCAAATAAAAGTAGTGACATTGCAGAAGATAAAGAGGTCAGATAAAGGAGGTCCCACCACGTGTTAAAGTACGACCTTCCTTTGTCAGGATGTGTATTTTGTAAAAAGGTGGGTTAGATGAGTGAAGGAGTGGACAATTTAAACACAGACATCATCCACCAGCCGAAGCAATAAGGCCTGTATTCAACCCTGCACATCACCCTTATCCATATTGTTTTATATCTTCTAATGGCAGCAGAGCTGGTCAGGATTTCCTGCTTGAGAATAATTTATCCACCTCTTTGCTGGAGCTTAACGTGAACCCTCAGCTGGGAAATGGCCCGCAATATGATTCCCAATTTATAGTCTGCTTCTGTCAGGATCAAATGGGATTGGATGTACTTCTGAATTTGAAAATGTATTTTTCTTTACTACCTTAAATCAGGTTAAGATTTTGGGCCTTTGACATTCCATCAAAAGAATCCAATTTCCCAACTGTGCCTGGGAAATGTTTTTAAATTAACTTTGTTAAAGCACAATGTCGGTTCTTGTAAACTTACAAGGTCTGAGATCTTTAAGTGCATTTTTAAATGGAAACACATTATTGAGCAATTCTGTTGCAGAGGTACAACTCTGTTTGTGCTGCTTTTTGTTCCTGAGGCTGAAAATAGAAAACATACACAAACCCGATCTGGATATGTCTGCGCTTGCATTTAAATTCCCTCTTCCAATGATGCCTTGGACTGCAGTGTTTTAGATTTACAGCTTAGTCTTTTGTTTATTAACTTTTTTGTTTGTTTCTTTAGCAAATACTCTCTATAAGAAAGATAATATTTAGGCCCGAGCACCGAAGGCAGTGCGAAGGCCAATTGGAATGCAAATTTATTATTATTCTTCCGCTTCTACTTCTTATTCTCCTCAATATCTCCTCCTGATATTTTAACCAACTCCCCCTACAGATTTCATTGGAATGAGCTCAAAACTGGTCTGAACACTTTCAAGGCATGTGCCATTAAGCACGGTCCCTCTTTAGCTCCTATGTACAACACCTGATCTGCACGAAACTGAGCAAGAGTCTGTCAATTTCCATCCTGACCACAACCACGTCTCTAGATGACGTCATCACTAACACCACGCCCCCTTTAAACCGGAAGTGACTCATTTTAAGGCCCAAATGAGCTGCATTCATCAGGAAAACTTAACTATAATACCTCCCATCACTCAGTCATGACTCCAGAAAGCTTCTGATGGTTTTACACTAACTGAGCAGCTGCACTGACTCTGGCTGTGAGGATGAACCAGTAGTGCTGCAGCTGCTGCATGGCGCCACACACCAATGCTGCTGAGCGAGACGGCGGGGAGGTGTGTGGGGAGGGAGAGGCTGGTGGACGTGGTGATGCAATAGGCCGAGCGCTGCCGTAGGTGCGAGGGCCTCAAACGCCGCTTGCAGCTTTAATTTGTAAATGAAATTAGATCTCTAGAGATGACAAAGGCTTTTCCTGGTGCAAAACATTAACTTTTTAAAAATATTTGTAGTGCAAATTACTTCATCATACTTTGGCCTTTTCTTGCAAAGAGTTAATTTTAAGCAAATATAAAGAGACTATAAAACTATCCACAGCTGCTATCAGTAGCAAGTATAGTTTGTTTTTATAACTGTTTGCCCAAAACCTCTATACAGTATATTAATTAAGGTAGTATTAACAAACAATTAATATTCTAAAAATAAAATATTCACTTACTGTTAATTCATTATGGTTTTATTTTCTGAATATTTATTTTTCAAATGTAAAAATTCTCCAGATTTAACTGTCAAATAAAATAATTTTATTTGAATCTTAAAATATATCAGAATATATTTTTTATTCCACACAGAGGAGCTGCATGTCCTAATTGAAAATTAACAAAAAGTTTGGTTAATTTCCTCTCCTTTCCTCATTTCCTATTAGTTAACTCAGGGGCCGTGTCTCAATCAGCGCACTTGCACCCTTTGGTGCACTTCTTTTGAGTGTAAGTGCGGTTGCAACTTAAATCCAGTGCACTGCAAAGTTCCCGGATTCTGCCCTAAAAATAGTCA
>JAVQJG010109144.1:0-21675 GCA_036024015.1 Craterocephalus amniculus | reverse complement strand
AAATGTAAAAATGTAACCTCAAAAGAACTTTACATAAAAAATATATTCATCATTGTAATAATAAAAACACACAAGTCTCATTACAGTGGTCGCAGTTTATTCTCTGAAGGGAGCTTCTTATATCCCACACTGCACTTAACAGGTCTGGGTACTTGTTCCGAATACGGCAAATGCAACACGAAGGAATGACACGTCTATTTCCAGGTACGAGACTTCCATGTTGCCAAATGGTGACCTGTACTGGTACTCCATATTGTCCTCTGTAGTGTCTTGGCTGTCTCTTAGAGCTAAAATGTTCCACGTGTGTCCAAGTGCAGAATACCCTCATCCAAGCAGAAGTGCTCCATGTGATTTATGTGATTTATTGGTAGTAAGTAGAAATAGGCCTACTATTATGTACAATTATTCACTCGCAAATCCTAAGATAAGTGTAAAAAAATGTTTTATGCTTGCTGCCAACATTAAAACCTGGGCAATAGATTCAAACAATTTGGTAAGATATAAGTATGGCAATTTCTAATTTTGATTTGCCGTCAAAAGTTACAAATACAATAACTTTCTTCATTTGAAGCCATTCTTGCATATAGATCACCTCTTATGCATGCCAAGCCTGCAAATGCAGTTTTATTCCTCTCTTCTGTGCACGTACATGCACGCAAGGCACAAGCACGTGCGCTTCAATAGGCTGCAGTTATGCCCAAGACCTGAGGGGGGCGGTGTGTTGCATGAAACTTACAAACTCCTTGAAGTTCCTTTAATACTTACATTAATCACCAGTATATATCTGCAAGCATCAATATGTATCATAATGTATAGCATGCAGATGTGCCACTATCAAATGCTGATTTTATGTGTCAAACAAAGCAAGCTTGTATTTAATTAATTAAGGGTAAATCCTTTCATTTAAAAGATTAATTTTGTCGCTATTTCCATCAACAAGGACCAGAAGTTTCTTTCTCAAATCACCAACTCCTACAGTAACAAAATATTTTGTAAAAAGAAAGCTTTAAGACCTTAAAGGAGAAGTTCGGTATTTTGCAACCTGGACCTATTTTCTAGCATGAAATACGATCCTTTACTCACTCAGACAGCTTTGATGTAACTTGAACTCCTTTAGGAGATATTTAGATCCACTCACCATCAGCGTACATCTTACATAATGGGAGTGAACAGGACCAGCTCACGCTGACTCTAAATAAGGCAATTTCTGCAACAAAACTCCGTAATTTCACCAATGTTTTGTTATGAATAACTAATGTGATCCCTCTGTGAGCTCAAAGCAATTCAGAGTTGCTTTTTTGTGGCGATCCATCTTTATTTACTGCCATTACAGGCGCTGTGATGCGGCCCGGAAGTGACATCATCAAAGTCCTTACTCCAAATTAATGGCTGTAAATAACGACAGATTGCCACAAAAAGAGGGATCAGACCAGCGGCTCATATCAAAACATCGGTGAAATGAAGGAGTTTTTTGGCAGAAATTGCTGTTTTTAGAGACTGTGTGAGCTGGCCCCGTTCACTCCCTTTATATTGGATGTACGTAACTGATCGTGAGTGGATCTAAATATCTCCCGAAGGAGTTCAAGTTACACCAAAACTGTCTGGTCGAGTAAATGATCGTATTTCATGCTAGAAATTAGCTCCAGGTTGCAAAAAACAAACCTTTTCCTTTAAGTTCTACATATTTTATTTTGGGTGCATAAGCCGTGCAGATGTAAAGTGTGGTTCAATGATTGGTTAAAAAATGGTTACAATATTCCAGTTTTACAGTGCATGAAGCCATTGCATTGGTTGTGTGGGGTGACCAGGAGGGCCATCACATGACTCCACCCCTCATACTAGAGCAACGAGCACAACAATGCCAGGAAAAAGAATAAATATGATTTTTGACTCAATAAAAATCCCATTGAGATTTCTTTTACATCTTCATCTCTGCTTCCTACCCGTCCATGAAGTGAGGCTGCGCCGGCTCCACATCTCCTCTCATGCATCGGTTCTATCATGGTCCACCGGTTGTTCTCAGGAGTGTAGCGTTCGACTGTATCAAGGTAAACAAGTCCATTGAAGCCCCCCATGGCATAAATGCAGCCGTTCAGCACAGCAACACTGAGGTGGCTGCGGGGAGCTTGCAGGTATGCCACTTGTTCCCATGTGAAAGCCCTGAAGTCAAATCTGTGCACAGTATTGAGGCGAGCTGCTGGTCCACAGCCCCCCACTATGTACACATATCTATCTAGAACAGCAGCTCCATGATTAGTGATTGATATGTGATGGCCCAGGTTGGCCCAGCAGTCGGATCGGGCGTCATACAGCTCAAAGCCTTTGGGTGCGTAGGTGTTACCGTTGCCCCCGGTCACCAGTAAATTGACGGGAGGCAAACGAGGGCGGCACATTGGATTGCTGGAGACGTTTCGATGCATTTTGATGTCTAGACATGCGCTCCAAGCCTCAGTCATGGTGGACACATATTCAGGGCAGTTTTTCATATTGCTGTTTTTCAACAACGTTTCCCTGAAGTGGCTGCATGTCAGCAAACCTAGACGCACCTGGACAAATAAAGACAACAGTTACACACAAACTAGTATGATGCCCAAATCATGTCAGCAAATTTATGCTAATATCAGCTGGTTTGGAGTCCAGGTACCTTAGATAAGAGCTTGGAGAGATGATCTTTTCTCTGGTCCAGCTGGTAGTTTATCCACTGGAGGACTATATTTAACACTAAATGCTCATGTTTGACATTGAGGTGGTCACTCTCAATTAAGGCAGAAAACTGGTGCTCTGGGAGATGGAGAAAGTCCTGTGAGACGGGAAGTATGTCCTCAAAGCGGTGCAGAATGTAGAAGAACACCTTCTCACTAAATTCAGGGCAACTGAACATGTTAACAAGCCTCCAGATGGGGATGCAGCTCTTCAAACATAGCTGTCCCTCCAGGAAGGAGCAGCAGGCCTGAATCATTCCCGGGATCATAAACTGGTCTGCAGCTGCCCAAACAGCCACCACATTATCTGATGTCAGAGGAACGGAGTGGGTGTAGGCATAGTTGATGATGAGGTGCATAATCTCAGGCAACACTCCAGGGATGGTGTGTGTCTGCTTCTCTGAATTTGCCCAGGCCCCAGTGAAGAGAGTGCTGTGGATCAGGATGTTACATGAGTTGGGCATTACATGCATAGATAAAGCAGATGGCTTAAACATTCACACAGGGGCATCATGTTAAAAACCGAAGCATGAAAGTTAGATCCAGTCTAAAATTATTGCTAAGAAGTGCAATTAGCCTCTTAGAAATTCTTTAAGTGAATTTATTGACAAGGCATCTGCAATTAAAAGCTACGTCTGGATTTTCATGTGTCTCTTATACAGATGCTACCCACAAAACTAGAATATGCTGAAAAGGTTGTTTTATTCAGGCAATTCAACATAAAAGGTAAAACCAACACATTTTATGCAATAAGTTCAGATCCAAGACTTAACTTTCAGAGGCATGACATTTTTTTAAAATCTCAAAATCTATTTTTATTTATTTTAAAAAATATTAAAATGTTCTGAGTTTTAAAATTAGTTTTAATTTGAGGTTTTCTGAAGCTGCAAATCCACATCAGCAAATTTAAACAAATAAAAGCTGAAAAATATTGATTTGCATACTATTTGTCTGTAGCCTATGTGTACATTTAATCTTTGAAGTTAAGTTACAGGTATTACTAGGAAATTTAGAATATCCCGAATAAGTGCTCCGTTTATGTAACTTCACAGACGAAATGCACGTATACATCAATTTAATCTGTGAAGTTAAGTTACATAAATGCAGGCACTTATTCAGGATATTCTAATTTCCCTTTAAATAATCCTCAGGTAATGCATGTTTGAAGCGTATTACTTCACTGAGATCACCTACTTACCAAAAGTAGTCGCTGCAGCCGCAGAGGATGATCTTGTGTGCGTTGAACTCAACATCGCCCACTTTGAGCACCACATCACAAAGTTTTTCCTGCTGACGAAGCTCGGCCATGACGGCCAGTGTGCTGTCACTTGTCTGTTTCTGCATTTGGGCAGATGTAGAGGGAGGCTTTCCTGGTTTGTTCATTAGTGTGCTGCTCAGTGAAGATATCTGGTTTTAATGTTATCCGGGCCTTGCTGCGCTGGTTCTGGACTGTTTCACTGTGATGTCAGAGACTCAGAATCAGAATCAGAACAGCTCATTTGCATATCAAACATTTGAAAACCGCAGTTCTGTTTTGTTTATCAAACAGTAAAATTACTCTGAAAGCAGTTTGTGATGCTAGTGACGAGAAACGTGTCTTATAATTTAGCCTATTTTTAATGACATGACATCTTGTGGTTCTGAAGCTGAAGGTGTCACAGCTACTAAGATGTTATTACGGTGGCTCAGAAGAGTCACATCGAAACAACAGTCACAACCAGAGCCACATTACAGCACTCTGGCCACAACGAAACACAATTCGCCCCCAAAGGAAATTACACTGCCTTTTATCATATTTCACATCACCTCTATCTCTTCCTGCGGCATGACTTTCGCTGTCGCTAATTTGTGCTTAGGGTTGCCATGTCTGACCGTTTCCAGCCCAAACACAATTCCCGATGGTATTGTTTAACAAACAGAGCCCAGTTGTGCGAAAATCCGCCTGATCTGGCAACACTGTGTGTCCGGTCAATTTAGGGAAAAAGAAAAAAAGTATTCCGAGGAGGCTATTTGCGTTGTTTGTGGCTAATTGTGTAGTGATGTGGCCTTTGTATTGCTGTGACACTTCTGGGCAACTTGTCATAGATGTCAAACATTTACCACAAGGGGGACTATTGCACAAGTGTGAAGAAGAGGGTGTGTGTTCTGGTGGTGCTTTATTTATTTTCAGTAACATTTCGTTAGTTATGGTTTGTGGCAAAAATACTTTCCATATGAATGTAAACATTTTGAAAATTAATCTCTTAATAAATATGTGCTTGTGGTTATTTGAATAAAGCAATGAAGCTGAACAGAAGGAAAGTTGTCCTCCCACAGAGTAGCATCCTACATGCAGCTTTCTTTGCTTCCTCCACTGCTAACTTATTTGACAATATGACTTTTTTAAAGTAGGCCTACCAAACCACCGATTTAATGTGTCTGTTTTTTCTGGACTTTTAGTCTAATATGGATCCACATACTGTATCTGTTAGCACTTATATTATTTCTGTTAAATCTTTTTTCTCCCTTCCCATTTCTATCCTTTAAAGAAAACAAAACTGTGATTTTGGTCAGAAATGTTTTTGTTCCACACAGAGGAAGTTCATTGTGGATTTTGATGCATGCTTATCATTGTAGAAGGCATTCTCTTGTAAAGGTTATAAATAAATCCATTTTTCCCTTTGCCAGTGAAATGTTCCCAGTGATGGTAGCTTTGACAAAAGCACAAAGCCTTGTCAATCCAATCTCGTCTTTATCGATCCCGGTGAACTTTATTAATCGATAACAGGGAAGGTTTTCCTTGATTATGCCAACACACAGGTGTGGCTGAACAGTCCAACCTAGAGTCTGACAAACCAGTCTGATACACTATATGTTTGATTTGCTTTTTCAAATATCTTTAGGAGTGTTTTATTTGTTGTCTGTGACTCAAATTGAACTTACCTTGATTGATATGTTTTATCATAATTAAATCTTGGGATCCTGGAAATATACCTGCAGTGCTAGCCCTATGGTCTTCTTATGAAAATAAATTGCTTTTGTAACTACAAGGGAGGTACTTTAAGGAATAAAAGGGGGATGTTAGTTAGGAACAAGGATATGAGGAGTCAGAGCATTTGATTATCTTTGAATGATTATCAGTAGACATTTCTGAATATTGGCAGCTACAGCCAGAAACAGTACAAATTTCACCCCCTTCATAACTTCAAAGATTTGCAATCCCTGTTAATTTTATTCAGATTTGGGCCTACTCATTGATGCAGTCAAAATGTTCCTTAATTGATAACTCCTGACCATCCGAAGTGATGCTGAGGGTAGCCACTTTCCACTGATTGAATAAAATTTCATACAAGCCATTTTAATGCAGTTTAGCTCTATTTCATTTGCAAATTGAGGGTGAACCTTTATGCTTAAATGTGTTGAAAATGTGATGCATACTAAATTAACTGGTTGCACCTACATCCCAATGTCAGTGCAAGGTGCATGCAGCGCTCACTGTGTTTGAAAAAACTCTGTTCCAGTGGCAGAAAACTGTATTCTGATTTTCTCTCAGTGACGTGGAAACAACAGGCTACCCAGTTTTTCACATGGAAATTTCAAACAATTTGTCCTCAATAAAGGTGTTGGATTTTTGACTATTACTCAGCAAACCTAAGTGTAAATGCCATAGTTGTGTAGAAATATATCATTTTCCCATATTTTTTTTATACATTTTCCTACAGAAACTATTGTGGTGAATAAGAGGGAAGAAAGAGGGTCGAAGGTGCTTGCTTTGGCTGAGTGTGTGTTCACTGGTAATGGGGTGTGAAGGAGGTTATATTGTATCAGCATACGAATATTTTTAGTAATTATGGGGAAATGGCTTTGTTGCAACATTACAGGTGCACGCAGATGATATGTCAAGGAAAACTGAACACACACATATGACTATGCAGATGGGTGTCCTGCAGGTGGTGGGACTCCTGGTGCAGCATGTCCTCAGAGCTTTCTGAGGGTTTTTGTCCATCTTTTTAACTTTCCCTCTCTGTGATGCCGCTGCTCCTGCAGACCAGTGAGTGTGAGTTACTAAATCTTTGGTGTGTGAAGGCTTGTTTTTTTTCTAATATGCATTTATTTATTAATTTGTATGTAAGGTACCATGTAATGCTGGTTGTATGAAAATTACTTTATAAATAAAGCTTGATTTGATTTAATTAAGCCTTAGTCAACAAGTTTGTCTTCCAAACTTTCTGTCTTTCTTGAGTGCCCCAAACTTTAACTTGCATTTTGCTACTTGGAAACATTCAGTGTTATTCCTGAGGATGTGCACAAAGGATGATTCAAACAAAAGCAAAAATGTGAGGCAGCAATGATAAACCCAC
The DNA here is from genome assembly GCA_036024015.1 of Craterocephalus amniculus. NCBI lineage: Eukaryota > Metazoa > Chordata > Actinopteri > Atheriniformes > Atherinidae > Craterocephalus > Craterocephalus amniculus. Next base: position 14,633 of record JAVQJG010109144.1, on the reverse strand, counting down.
ATATGTGTAATTAAAAGCAAGTATATTCTCAGCTTTACAATGATAAATACAAGGTGTGGAAAACAAAAAAAATCAAAACTTAATTTTTGTTAATGGGTAATTAAATATAAATGTAATTAATTTCAGATTTTGGTACTAATAAAGTATTGTTCGGCTTTATTATACAACCAAATTAACTATAGTATCAGTGCAGCCATAGCCAACACCACAATCAGTTACAACCGTTGTTCCCAGTTCAGCCAGCTGTCTTTTTTTACTCTATATTTACAATGGGAGTCATTAATGTTAAATATGGCAGGTTGTATAATAACAATAACACAAACATTCTTTTGGATTGAACCGAGGGGATATTATTACATAAGAACAGAAACGTTTCTGCCCCCTGGTGGACACATTTTGTACTACAACAATTTGGACACATCACACAGGACTTCACACATATACAAATATCCTTCCCCTTATTTCTTGAGCCAGACAAGTCAAGCTAACAAGTTTTACAGCAACATCATGGTTAGCTTTGTTTTTGTAAACAAAAGGAAATGGTGATACAGATTCTGATATTAAACTAAAGCACTGTAAAGCTATTGGTGCAAACAGATCCCTATAAGTTAGACCTGAGGCAAGGTGTCTCACAGTTTTCAGTTTTCATGCCTCTTAGCACAGTCATGATTGTGGTGGAGGGACACAGTCCTGCAGGTTTGAGCTCTTTCCTGGCTCCAACACACCTGATTCAAATTAAATGGATCCGATGGCTTATCAAGTTTTGCTCTGACTCATTAATTTAAATCAGGTGTGTTAAAGCAGGAAAAACACCTAAAACTTGCACAGCGACCCTCAAAGACCAGGGTTCTGCAGACCCACAGCTGCACCTTACAGGTCCGTCATAAAACCCGAGGACCCGTCCGTTTCAAAGGTCAGAGCCCCCCCCCCTGAAAAAAAGGGAAACACACACACACACACCCGCGTGTGCTCGCACGCAACTCCTCCTGTCCTCCTCGAGCAGAGTTGCTCAGACCTGAGAGAGGAATGGCGGTCCCTCGGAGTTTCTTCTTCTCTCTTTGCGGTTTATTTGTCATTTCATACTTCTCTTATGGATCTACGACTGCGGGAAACAGGAAATCAAACCAGGATCGATGTGGTTTCAAGGTAAAACCCCAAACCCGATTTCCTTCCCCCTCTCTTATCTGTAAATACGCCGCTGCGCCGTCTCAGGTCTGCGAAAGCTTCTGTATTTTTTGGAGACTGTTAATAGTTTGTTTCTCCTGCTACAGATTATCTCTGTTTTGATAAGACTTAACATTCAATGTTGTTAGTCTGAAAATAAGCCCACACTAGTCACTGTTTTGGTGGCTTTAAAGCGCTGCCTGCGGAACCCCGGCCACCTTTCTTACCTGCGTGCGGCTGCGGTTTTCGGAAACTTTAGGGAAGCAAGCTCTCATGTAAAATCTGCTTGTATTCAGATCGCACAGAACAAGGACTGAACGCCTTTTCCTTTTAAAACAGTTTTTTTTTTAAATGAAAGCATCATAACTCCTTTCCAAAATGTCCAAAACCTAAAAGACAAATGGCATCAAATGGTTGTTGAATCTTACAAAGAAAGTAGCCTACCTGCATGAAGCCAGGGTTTCATCTTTGCCTTAATCTGGTTTCAGACTGTACAAAATTTCATGAAAACTCAACTCCGTCTGTGAAGCTGGAAGATGATTTTTACAGCCTAAACAAAGATGAACATCACCGCGTTTGTATCTGGATGAAGTAAAGCTGATTTATGTTTGTGGGATTAGTTTGAAACGAAGTATTGAGAACAAACCTTTGTGGGAAGACTCATCTCTTCCACACTCTTTTTGCTGTAGTTCAACATGGGTTTACCTATAAATGAACTATACTGGCTACATATTTACATGATGTTAGAATATATTCCCGTAGTTTACCGCAGAACCTTCATGTGAAGATGTTTTGCCACAGCCTATTATTTTGTATTACTCGTTCTTTAATCTAGGACTGGCTGGATCTTTCTTATATCCTTATATGTGAATAAATCTCACATGAGTCATGACATCTGGGATGGGATGTTTAGTGTTTTCACATATGCAGCATTAAATTACATTTACATTGCACCATTTTCTGAGTTTGCAAAGTTCTCTATAAAAACTTAAGCTGTCTTTGTCTTTGAGAGACTGAATTGGCAACAAACTGAGGTTTCTACAGTAATCTCTTTTTTTCATTTTAATACAAAGCAGAGCAAATCATCTGCAGAGGATTTTCCGTTTTGACTGATGATTTATTATAAAAGATTTCCATCTTCAGTTTCTTTTGTCTTCCCATTGGCAGAAATATAATTGATGCTCAGTTTAATACCAAACTACAAAAAGGACAACATCAGCAAAGTGTTTGACCTGTTTGCTTCCGATGAACTGAGTGATTCAAAAAAATTAAAAACCCAGCTTGCAGTCATTTCTCTGCTCATCAGCAAACAGACGAACAAACAAGATGTTTATCATTTTCAGTATTTTTCTTCTCTTTTTGTTTCTCGTGTTTCTCATGTGGTCGGTGTGATTATATATGTGAGCACACGTTCTGCAGGTTTTAATTTTCCCATGCTGATAGACGACTCCTACCTGTCTTTGATGCTCTTTGTGTGTGTGTGTGTGTGTGTGCTGTCCTGATTTCCTCCCTCTGGCTTTGAAGTGTTTTCTACAGGAAGCTTCACACTGTTTACTCTGCTGAAACATTCCTTCCTGCAACCCCACCCCCAAACACACACACACACACACACACACACTCCCGTGTCACCTCCCCCTCACTCCTGCTTCCTGTCCTTAGAAACACACATCAAAGGCTGCTGGATGGGGGTCTGAGGACCTGCCATGCTACAGGTGTGAGGTAATTAGAGCTCTTTGTGTGCGTGTGTGCTAACTTTTTGGAAAAGACCCTGCTTTTGGGCTGGCTATAAATAGTCATCATTTGATTCATTAAATGAAACTGCGTCCACTAACTCTGACCTTAGACATGTAAATTGGACAGTGTCAAAAAGCTGCGCAACATGTGGTACTGCAGTCAGACAACACACACTTTCATTAATACACAATTAAGCACCGTCATCTCTAAGATACTCCACTGCAAGTATTGTATCACTGCACACTCAGAGAAATTTCTAACTTATTAATATTTCATATATCTGTTAAATCTGATGTATTTTTGCTTTAAGGTTTCATTTTTCTATTTACTTAGTTTTTTAACTTGTTCTATAGCTGCTGTAGTTCTGTTCTTTCTCAGTCTGGGATTGATAAAACACTCAACACAACTATATTCATAAGATCTTCAAAGTGCTGAACATGAATGAATGAAGCAACACAGGGAAATCAAACTATTTAAGTCTGGTTCTGATATGTGCTCTGCCTTGCTGAGCTCGGTGTGGCAGCATGAAGCAGGGCTGCTGCTGGTTCTAGCTGGAGTAGTGCATCTCCTGCAGAGCAGAACATAATGGCTGCTGGTACCATATCGAGTCCAACACAAAGGAACTGGAGTGCATGCATTGAGCAGGAGACTCGGGAAAAGCAACTGAACAACAAGGCCTTTTTTCCATCCAGGTGCTCTTTCTAATGTTTTCTGATTTTGTGCAGAGCAGCATGGTGCAGCAACAGTTTATCTGAACAGACCAGTGTTGGTCCCATTAAACCTGCAAACTGGTATTTTAATGTCACCAGTCCGGTTGGAAACACTGGGTTATCTATGAATGCTGACTGGAGTGATGCTTGCAGAGCTGCAGTGAAGGTTTGACCTGGTAAATACGTACATGCGAAGAAAGTTAGATATTAACTGAAGTAGGTACGACACTGCAGAAAAGACTGAAGACATCCTGCCGCCTCCAACCCATTCTGCAGGAGATCATCCTACGTGCAACTTAAGCCGAAATCACTCCACACATCTTGTCTTTAAGTTACTGAGTGGTGGATTTTTGTCTGATGTGGCTATGAAACGAGGATTACATCAAACTAAAGCAAGTTTTGTAGTATTTTGTGACTTCAAATTTAGTATAAATGGCCTGTTTTAGTCAATCTCCGGGGCTTTTGACCATTTTACAAAAGAAACAGAAAATATGTGAAAAAGATCAGTTTTAATAATTCAGATACATACAGATCTACTTTTACATTTACTGAATGCACAAAGATATGCCAAGAGGATGGAACATTGGAGCTGTGTTAGAGCCCATTTCAGTCTAGCCGAGCGTGCATACATGCATACATGATCCTCCTCCAAGCTGTTTAACCCGTGTTCTTCACATCATTTCATCAGGGTTCACCCTGTGGAGCCACAAAATGTTTCCTGAAGCCTTTTTACCAGATGCGTAGTTCTCCCCCAGCATAGGCCAACAGGCTGCCATGTATAAAATCGGCTTGGTTCGACGGCAATGAGAACAAATAATCAGGTTTTCCCTGAAGAGGTGGAGATGTCTTCTTCTTCTGCCTTGCTGCAGAACTGAGGTTATGCAGGTAGAAGATTTCCAGACTGATGGCTCTCTCTGAAACACATCTGCTGGAGCCATTACCTCCGACTCAGCAGAGACGAGTCAGGAAGTCACTCAGCCTCCTCGCTCTGGATTCTTCATCCTTCCCTGTCTGCACCGGCTGTCGTTTTAAATTAGATTTCCACTCTGCAGCCATGTCGCACATCCCAGCATCCTCCAGGGCGTCGGAGGGCGTCACGGCTGGGCGGGCGTCCGATGCGAAACACGTGTGTTTGCTGGGTTTTGCGGTGACCAACACTGGCAGAAGGTGGAGGATGGAGCTTAAATAAAACGACAGAAGGGAACATTTTTCATTGACGTCCTCTGAGGAATCTGTGGGGGAAAAAGAGTTTTCCGTCTTTCTTTGTAGGAGACAACCTGATGGTCTGCGCCAGAGTGAGGATACTTGTATATTACTTAGTTATACCTAGTTTTAGGGTTAACTAATGTCATACAAATGCATTAAACAGAGAATCACAGCAGTATTTGGTGTGAACATGCCTTTTATCTGTCTTGCCTCCAGCTTTTTTTATTTATCCGATAAGTTCATGGGTTAACAACAGGTCACATGACTCTGTTTCCCAGACTTGGTGATCTCTGTCTTTTTCTGAGGAAGTCAGGATTTGTCCTGCTCCTGTCTTTTGTGGCGAAAGCAAAGGAAAACCTTTTAAAGGACAAGCCATCACCGCGGGAGGGAAGCAGCTCCTCCTGAGTGAGGAGGAGGAGTTATCGGGATGAAGAGGGGTGGGGGGGTCATTGAGGAGCAGTCATGCAGGAGGAGAAAGCTGCAGGTTTTGTTCCTGTGGTGGGAAATCTCTGGTTGGCTGCTCCCAAACACACACACACACACATACACAGGATTTGCATTGTTGTACCTCCTGCTGGGATCAGCTGATCAATCGACAAATCGAACCAGATGCGATAGATAGTTTGAATATTCCTGAGATCAGTATTTGTTGGTGGAGCGAGTCGTTTCTTCGATCTGATTCATTCACAGTTCCCGAAAGGAAGCCGGCCTTCTGACTCAGATTCCAATCAGAAATAACTTTATTTTAAGAAATTTCTGTGTTTAAAAAACTTTTTTTGACCCATTTAGATTAAAATATATAGGCTGCTGAAGACTACAAGTTTTGCTGGGGTTTTTGTTATCAGCACCTCATTGGATCCCAGTGCAGCCATGTTCTGCCATATGGTAGCATTTGGAGGTGTGTGTCTGTGTGTAAAAGACAGGAAGACATTAAGAGCAACAGGGCTGAGTTTAGCCCTGAGGCCTTTGCACAAACACCCTCATCAGCGTCACACAAGCACAGCTTTGGTGTTCAGTGACTGGGTTTTTAGCTGTATAAAGGCAAATTTAAGCTGCTTGTTGACTTTGTTGAGGCTACGCTTATATATGTGTTTGTGTCGTTCTTCTGGAATTGGTGGTTTATTGGAAAACTATTGAGACTTATGAGATCAGGGCAGAGTGATGCTGCAGAAAAAAACATAATCACACTGAAATACAGTGAAGAAAACAGTTCAAAGCATCCAAGTAAGATAACTGAAGTAAATCTTAGCAATTTTAGAAGTATATTAATTTTACAAGAATAATTGCATCAATGCCCAGCTTTCTGGGACTACCGTCCCTCTTTTACTTTATAGAAAAGAATACATCGAGCAGATAGCTGCATCAGAACTGACAAGATTCCCTCAAGAATCTCTGCTTTGAAACTATATGACCCATTTATTCACAACATACATTGTAGGGCATACAGGGTACAGCCAGGACCTCATGGTGGAAATACACAGCAACAGCTGCAACTGTCGATATTTCTTAGAAATGGAGTTGTTCTTTGGGAATGGTTTTAGAAGAAAACACTGTTGGGACAGTCTGACTGGAAACAGCAGCCAAATCGCTTCATTATAGTATTTGCCAGCTCTGATGCTATTTACAAAATGATTTCCTCCCATTAATGTGTTTGACATGTGGAGAACTCACCTCATGCAAGGGCACAAGCATCTTTTGCGTTTCTTATCCCATCCATCTTGATTTAATTTACAGTATAGCATACAAGCATAACAGCTGTAGCCCTTATAAGTTTTTCTTTCTTTTTAATTCATACCAACCACACCCGAATATAACTATTCCACTTCCAAACGTCTGTGCTGCTGTAGCATCAGATTCAGCAAGAAAAACACTGAGTTGAGTGAAAAGTTTTAGATATTTTTTGTAGCTGATATCAACCAGTTGCAGTATGTTGGAAAACGATTCTCCTTTTCCTGATTACCTGCAGCACTGGAAAAGCTGAATTTTATTGTGCAAATGGGTAAGACTCATGCACACATGGATCAAACAGCGGTGTGTAAAAGGAGACGACATTCTGCTTAATTACTTAAATCCCACATTTGTGAATATTTGATTGCTGGTTTTAGACACAGCCCAGTTCAGTCCATTCAACCAACCACCCTCCTGCTATAACAAGGAAACGGTTTATATACATATTATCACTGAGGCTCTGTTTGAAACACAAATCTGAGACAGAAAAACACAAAAGTTTGGTGTGTGTTTTTGTGTTCTGGCCAAAGTGTTGAGTAAAACTGCAAAGATTTTACAGCAGCCCCCAGGGTGACATTTTCTTCCGTACCAGGTGATCATGTACAATATGTGTCGTGTAGGAGCCTTTTTAAACATCAAAGTATGAGATTTGGGAGTTTGAAGGTAAGAAGTTTGGATGCAGAATTTTAATGTTTATGCATCTTTGTCATTTATTCACATGTAAGTTTATTTTGTAAATTTATATCTGTGTATGTTTCAACATACATTTCCAAATATAAAAAGAAACACACGCACGCACACACACACAATAGTTTATGTGGTTTACAAACCACATGTTACACACGTGTACCCAGAGTTACACACAAATTTCAGTTTGCAAACCATGTATTACAAACACATGATGATATTGAGGCTATTTTCTCTGCATAATGCCATCAGCAAAGACGGAGGTTAAATGCACCGGCTAACTACAGGTGTGCTTCTCTTGTTTCAGCCCAATGAGGATGTGGTTGCGGCGCACACCTGAGTCATTTGCAAAGTTTCACTGCCCACTGCAGGCCTGGCATGCGGCCTCCATCGTTTCTGGTCCTGCACGGAGATAGTTTTCTTTCCATTGTTGTGTGGATAAATTTTTCCCCATACTTTCAGGGAAAATTTTCATGGAATCCTGACAAAAACTGGGGCCTCACTCTACTTTAATGTAAGCAGAAAACCAATCATGGAAATCTGCACCTGTGCACAATATTTCTGCCTTTATTGCTCCATGTTCAGTCCTTATATTTATAGTTTATTTATGTTTCAGTGTTATTGTTAATTTTTATTTTATTTATATTTTCTTTATATACAATTTTTCAAAAATTTTTTTCTTTATTTACTCTGAATGAGAATGCCTTCCTGCTGTTCCACTTTGCCTTTATATCGCCCTTTGTGGACAGATAATGTATCACTGAAATGAAGTGAAAAATTCCTTTTTTACGAGACTCCATGAGAGCAAAGCGGCGGTTGTGAAGGGATGTGCAAACATTTGGACGGAGCTGGACAGACATTTCTGAATTCTGTACCTGTGTGTCATGTAAGTTTTTAGTATTGGTGCAGACGGCGATGCCCTAGCTTCACTCATGATAACAAATAAACACCACAATAACCAGTGACAGATGGGGCCACATGTCTGCAATGGAGAATATTCTCTAAACACAAGCAGCTGCAGCAGAATGATGCACTTTGAAATGTATAATTTAGATTTCTGATGTCTAATCAGCACATGAGTAGACTCATGAGTCTTTTCTTGCTGGACAGATGTTTTGTCCTGTTCATTTCATTAATCCAGCTCTGTTCCTGCTCTCCGGGGCTGGACTTTTCTAGATGTTTGTTGCTATGCTCTTGTTGATTAAAGGTCAGCTGGGAGTTTGTCCCCACATCTGGAACTGCTCTGGTCCCTGCAAACAAATCGAGGCAGAGGAGAAGTCTGCTACATGAACCCTGAAAGCCGTAATTGAAGGAGTTCCTGTTTAATCAGATCTCTCCCTCTTTTCTCTCCATCTCCCTTCCTTTTTCTTTCCCCACAGGCTCCGTGATTACCATCCTTTACTCTTCCTTCATGTATCCTCCAATACTTCTCCTTCATATCCTTTCCTTCCTCCCTCCCTCCTTCCCCTCTTTGCTCTGATTAATTGCTGCTCCAGCTAACTGAGCCTGCAATTAGCTGTCTGATTACCACAGGAAGGGGATAGTTTGTGTGAGTGTGTGGTTCGGGGATTCCCCAGGGAAACTCTGCTTTCCCTTCAAATGTTTGCCTTCTTTTTAAATTTGGTTTGTTTTTCCTGCGTTTTAAAGCATTTTCTAGATGCATCCTTTAAGAAAATAAGTCGTAGAAGAGAGTTTATCTAAACACTCAGGGTGGATGGAGGAAGAGCAGCTGTTTGACATCCAGCACACAAACTAACATCTTTTCTTTCATGTTTGACTTTTATTTTATTCTCAGCGGTCTATTGATGTCCCAGTCTGTTCCGTCCTCAGGCTCTATGGACAAATGAAGCTTACATGATGATAATTACTGGTTATAAACACCTGGAAACAGGGAAAACAACAATTTTTTCCCCTCTTTTTTTGCGTGCAGTAATAACGTTTTGCCAGTGTGGTGGTAGCAAAAAGCTGCATGTAACGTTGCTGTCAACTGCAATGAACACAGAGAGACGCAGAAGTGAAGTTGTCTGTCTGCGACTTGCAGGGATGTGTTTGCAAAAAAACATCTAAGGGATGAAACAGTGAGACATGAATGGCTGAGGGAGAAGTTCAGACAGCTACGACTTATCTCCACCCACTCAGTCGCTGCGAAGCAGTCTGGCATTATCGGTCCACAGGAAACTGATAATTGGTGCGTGTGTGTGTGATGGGGGGGGCTTAGTTTGTCAGTCCAACAAACACTTTGGTTACGATGAACAAATGCAAATACAGACCCCGTCGTTCAAATGAATGAGGCGGCCTTGTTGCCCCAGTGGGGGTCCAAACACACATGGCTGCAGCCAAAAGCACAGCTTGGTGTTGCAGAGGTTGGGGTGGGGGGCCGACGGAGGTTTGTATGGGATGCTGTAGCAACAATGTGGACGCTGGTAAAAACATGATGCCTTTTTTAAAAAAGATTTACAAAGCTCTGAGGAGAAAGAGGAAGAAAAATAATTTCTGGGTTTTTCATTTGAATTGTTTTAGTGACAAAGACAGTTTTGTTTTTTGTCTTTTTACTTGTTGTAAGGAAATTATGATACATGATGGCTCACAGCCAATGCAAGAAAGATGGTTTAAGACTTTTATCAATCTATTACCAGCACACAGACAAACAGCCCCTATCAGAGGCGTATTGTGGTCATGATGACGTCGTAGAAACATGGTGCTGAAAGCTTCCCGTGCTTTGCTCCAGTTTCTAATTAGCCTTTGACCTCATGGACTGCAACATGCGCCAACCGATGCACAACATGCTTTCAATGCAAAAAAAATTTTTTTTTTATGTCCCCGACTTGAGAAGCATGGAGGTCAGTCTTACCCTGCAGCTTACATTAAACATGTTGGAGCTGAACTCGGCCACAGATCACAAGGATCAAAACTAACTTATTTGATCGTCTCCATGTGATTCTGATATCCAGTATCCCTGAGCTTTATGCTGGCCCAAGGTTTGTTTTTGTCCCAGCCATGCGTTTGATTCCCTCTAAGATACGAGGAAGTCTGCTTTTGCAGTCAGTGAAAAAACTTTAATTTGCTTCTCCATTCACGCTGCCAGCAGGACCTCAGCGCACACAGCAGCAGTTAAGGTCGAAGGTCAGCAGAGCACGAAAACTAAAGGCAAAATGTACAAAAAGAGTGTGAGATGAAACTGTGTGAGGTTTTTTCCCCTCTTTGCGTTATTTTTATTTTTCCAGGAGCGTTTTTTAGGCCGTGTTTTTCATCACTTCTTCAAAGGGCTGTGTGATGGTTGGAAGCCGGCTTTAGGGTCTGTTGTAAGGTTTGTTTAAATGTAGGATGCCAACGAGGGACTTCACAAGTATGTAATTGACAACATGTGTGTATGTGTTTGTATGGATGGGTTGTTGAGGTACAGTGGCTGGTAATAAGCACAGTGCACCTCCTAACGCACACACACACACACACACACACACGCTGTGTGTGTTGCGTGTCTGTCTGATTGGTTGCAGGTTTATAAGTGTGGTTTTTGCGTGTGACCAGTCTGACACCTCTGTAACAAGTCTAAAGCTGGAGGTGTGTGTGTGTGTTTGTGTGTGTGTAGGGCAACATGAAAACAAGGTGAAAGCTGTAAAACTGTAAGGAGAGGGGGGCAGCAGCGGGGGATGAGTGTTCACACCTTTAGTCTATCTCGGTGCGCGTTCCTCTATCTGCTGTGCTTTATTTTAAGCAGAACTGATGGGTTGAACATTGTTTGAAGACCACTTCATATGCGATAGTGTAGGCCAGCATGATGGCAGTTTTGTCCAAAGTCTGTGATGACTGCAGTTTTTTATTCCACTTCCTTGCTTCTTTTATTTGTTCTTTCCACCAAAATCCCAAAAAAGGGCTCGTTTTCTTGAAGTCAGGGGTCATCAGTATGTCTTTCAGTGTGAATTTGTGCAACGTCTCCACAAACACCCCTCCTTAGATTACATTATAAATGCAAATATGTGGAAAAGAACATACTTTTTCACATTTAAGATTTTACACATCAACATATTTACAGTGGTAATATTTGTAAAATGTGTACTTAGGTTATTATTTATTGAACAAAAACTGCCAGGGTGCAGAAGTAGATAGTCAGTCATAAAACTAGATTTACACTCATTATGTCCTTTGGAGTCAAAAAGGTTAAGCAGTGCTGCTAATCAAAGCAGTTTCTTAACGGATCATAATTGTGATCATTTTCTGTAAAAGAGTATTTTTTGGTAAATTGCTGGACTGAAGCATTCAAGTGTGTGTTAGCAAAATGCCAAGGAGGAAAGACATCAGCAATGATGCTTGCCATCTCTGAGCTGATGTTCACATGACTCTTGCAAAAAAATGTAATTTTGGTTTCCGACTTTTAAAATGCAGACATATTTCCCATGTTTGCCCAGTGAACGCACCATTTACCCCGCGGTCTGCGAATGCACCGTTTACCCCGCAGAAATGATAAAGTTCCCTTTTCATTTTTTTTTCACTTAAAAAGATCACAATCTCTGTTGGAAAGGAGGTTCAGGTTTTTATTAGCACCCAACAAAAAGTAGGCTGCTGCTTTAATTCACTGAGGCAAATTCACCCTGAGGCAACCTGTAGCTCCACTTGTGGAAACTTTGAAAGTTCCCATTGAAGTACGTAATGCCGCGTTTTTATGCCATGTTATTATTTTGAATATCAGCTTTTAAAAATGGGAAGTTTTTATTCTTCTCAGGTTGTTTTATTAAACTAACTTATCTGTTGTGTATCAAAGGTTGGATTCTGCTTCAGCATTTTTCTCTCATCTTTGAACAAAAGATCAAGACTTAATAGTTTGTTTGTTTTGATTCAACATAGCGATGACACAACAGCAGAAATACGATGATCTGACATAAAATGAGGATATGAATAGACTCAGCACAGCACATTGGCGCCTCAGGTAACTCTGGGATCTTTCAGAAGCAACGTGACTGGATTCGTTGCATCACTTCCTTTCTGCTCCCCATACTCTTGCAATTAGTTTCCATACCCTGCTCCCTCTTTCCTGATTTAAAGGTATTTTCGTTTAAAAATACATTGAATTTTTAATCCTCTTAAAACCCAATGGGATAAAAACTAATTAGTTTTTTTCTAGCCTTCCAATACCTGTTATATCAAAGATGTAATATGATACGTGATCAGGAGACAGCACAGGGCGCTTGTCTTTAAAAATGTATGCTGCTTAATCTCTGGAAGGGACCTGGCTATGAACAGGAATGATGCCCACATGTGACTCATGGATTTATTTCTTCTCTCTCTCAGGTGCCGAGCGGAGCAGATGGAAGTCGCAGGTTGGCCGTCACATTCAGAGCTGACAGTGAGTTTGTCATCTAAATCTAAACAAGATGATTGTTTCTGCAAGAAAATTGCAGAAATTTAAGCACCATGTTTTTTTGAAAAAAGTTGTAATTGGTTAAACACACCAGTAAAATGCTGACTAGACTCGTAGATACTTTTAGTTCCCAGAAACCTGCACCTCAAAAATCCATATAAATTGTACCTGTTGACTTGTGTCTAAAATCTGTACACTCTGCATCCCTGCATCACCCTCTTCCTCCTGCACCATCCTCTGCCTCCTCTCTGCTTTTGTTCTTTTCACTCCTAAAGTCAAGTTCCTGAGCTTTGGCCAATCCCTTCCTCCTGCTTTTGTCCGTGACCATGAGCGAGGAAGCGCTTTAAAATCCCCTTTTGTGTGTCATTTTGTGTGTGTGTAGAGAGAGGCAGAGAGAAATAAATGATGTTAGCTGTTTAAGTAAATCCCTAAATACAAGTATGTGTACTTGTTTTATCAGAATTTGTATCCAAAGCACAAATATGACGTGAACTGAATCTTGATGCAAAATCTTGGTCTTTCTAAATATTTTTGCAGGTTAAACCATCAACCATTACCATTTTCTATTATCTTAAAATCCTAAAAGCACCTTTCAGAGTTTATTCCTGGACACTTTTTTTCATTTTAAGTTGACTAACCAGGGAGCATAGAGGGCGGTTATTGATACTTTTCATTGATCATTCCCAAATATTCCCATTCCTCCCTGCAGAGACCTGATTGAGGGTGAACTGAATTAAATGAAATGATGAAAAATGAAATGAAGCTAAGTGCCTCTTTAACACAGCCTATCGGCACACAGATGGTTGGTGTTTCCACTGAAGGTGTTCTGGTTCCTGCCGCCCCGATTCTTTTCCTCTATGGAGCTGATTCATTTTCATTTAATCTGATCTACATGTGCATTATGTGAGGAATGATATGGGGTCAGGGGGTCAGGAGGTCATGTGATTTTGAAGCATTGATGGATCCTCTTCTGAGGAAAGGGAATGGAAAGCCACACGCTTTAAGCTGCAGTAAAGCGTTGAAGCATGTTAGCATGACAATCAGAACCTGCTGTATGTGTGTGTGTGTGAGAGTGTGAGGAGGAGGTGGGGGGTGGGAAGGGTGGTGACACACCTCAGTGGTTTTTCTCCTCCAGGATGAGGGAGGATGGAGGAGAGTTGGGCTTCCTCTGTGTTTGTAATGATGTCATGGGGAATATAAAGCACGGAGACCTTTGACCTCCAGCCGGTTACTGATGACAGGTGATGAGATGAGAGTCGGATCATAAAGAGATCTGCTTATAATTTCAGTTGTGATAACCATAAACATATTTTGGACCAAAAACTCTTCTTTGTGTCGCTCTGGATGACTGGAAAACACTCTGTTTACTTCATCTGTACTTCATTATACTTCATAACCTGTGGAGTTGCCAAAGGTTCCACTGCTGTTCCACATCTACATCCTCCCACTCGCTCAAACTGTGAAAAACAACAAAATATATTACCATTATTGTGCTGACGACTCACAAAACATAACCATCAGGAAACTATAGTTCAATCCAAACGCTGATCAAATGCAATGATCAAATAAAAAATTTAGTCACATGTCAAAACTGAAATAATAGTTTTTGAAGCCAAGAGAGAAGGTTTGAAAGTCATCACTCGGCTTCAAAGGGTATGTTAGAAACCAGCAAAACAACCCAGAAATCTGGAAGTAGCCGTGGACTCAGATCTGAACTTCAGCTATTAAAAGTTAGTCTATTAAAACTCAATTTTACTTAATAATTGTCTTTAGTAGACCAGGCTACTGTAACTTTAAGTTACTCGTTACTCTCAAAGTAACTAGTTACCTAGAAAAGTAACTTTTTTTTTAAACTCTAAATTCTCCCATTAGTGCGTGGCCTCGCTAACTGGATAGCCAGGTTAGCTGTCAGTCTGCTGGTTTGCTCGAATGTAAGGGCCTTTTCACATGGCGTGCTCGGGCCCGTGCCGTGCCCGGGATCGATTACTCCTGAGTTGTGTTCACATGCCAGTGCTTGAACCAGGCTCGGGCACGCTTGGTAATGTCGG
>JAVQJG010109119.1:0-10597 GCA_036024015.1 Craterocephalus amniculus | reverse complement strand
CCCCCACATGTGGTTTGAAGCTGAGCCAGTTTTTATAAGTGGAAAGAAAAATTACAATAAGCATGAATGCAATGAACTTGTTTAACCACTCTTGTTTTACCCTATCCTGTATCATTTATAATTAGTTTTAAAGGATATTTTAGTGACATAAGTGTAACCTAGACTCTGTTCACACTGCTTTGACAAAGTGGGCCATATCTGATTGTTTGGCTCTGATATTGTTGTTTTTTATTAGTCTGCACAGTCTAATCAGATTTTTCCAAATCAGATGAAAAGGCCATTGTTAAAACTTGCTTTCATCTCTTGTTCGTCTCTTTATTATTTACTCATAAATTTGTTGGCACCAAACAACTTCTGAGGACATCCATTTAATTTAAAAACGTAGTTTATGCAATGGAAGAATATGAGCAGACACGGTACATCAGAGACAATACAGTCCTACACATGTAACTATATTGTTGTTTCCTTGAGTTGGATATATTTTATTCATATTCCAAATGACAGGTTATATAGTCATATTAATGACTCATGTCCACATTACAGTATGTCTCTCACTATCACCATGATGTTTCCATCCAACCAAAGCGCTCATCCACTTCCCTTAAGGCACAAAGCTTTAAGGGGTTTCTTTCTCACCCTGAAGGGGAGCTTCCAGATAGAAGACCACACTGCAGTTTGTTTGTTTGTTCCTGGCTGCTCATATTTTTTGTGTGTGTGTATATCATATGTCTGTCTGTCTGTCTGTCTGTCATTCATTTCCATCTACTATCAAAAACATATTTATATCACTGATCAAATATTTGAGAATGGTGAATAATTGTAAATAATACTCTTATTATTTATTGCTGGCTTTGTTTTTTTAACTTAAATGATAATGAAATAGTAAATTATTATCAGTTATTAACTGAAATTATATAAAGTACACCAGTGATGCTGATTTTCACCTTTATCCTCATCATCCATACTGAATGAAAATCTTTATCTGTAACAATTTTTAAAGTAACTAACAGATATTATGTTCCTTATACATTATAGCTCTCTCCATTCCAGGTGCACTTAATATTTCTCTGTATAAAAAAAGTGTCTGTTTTTACAAGTACATCTTCAACAGCTGCTCTGACAACTTCAAAAAAAGGGAACTTGTGTTCTAAGATAAACATTGAAGAGACAGTTTTTTTCCCCAAAGTTATTTGTTTACCTTTTCAACTTGCATGTTAAGCTTTGCTTGCATTTGTTTTTATTAAAATTCATCTGAATAGAATAGAGGGAGGTATGGTTATCAAATTTCAGTGGGTAACTATGAAGTTTTTGATATTATTAAATATCAAAGTCTCAGTCTAATTAACCTTCATTAGCACACTTTGTGCAGTATGAGGTAATTACATTTAGATTATAATCACAGAAAAGGAAAAGTCCTAGTAGACAGGATGGCTGGCAAATGGGAGGAAAACTCAGTGAGCTAAGTGCAGAAAAGTAATCAGCTCTCACATAAACCTGAATGAGAGAATGCTGATTTTACTAAATTATTAATGGTGCAGCAGTCTGTTAAAAAGATCACTTTCATACAAATCTGTATGAGAGCTTGTCAGCGACGACATGTACCACCAATAAAGAAATATATGTATTTAAATGAGGTTTTAGAATGCTAGTTCCGTAGCACATGTGGGTTTCTGTGAAAGTCGTGACAGATTTGTGTGGCCAACAGAGATTTCGAGTCCTCAGGGATTACTTTAAAAGCGAGTACTAATCTAAAAGTTTACGGAAATATGAATACAGCCATGTATCCTTCTCTTTTATTTTCCATTTTATGGTATTTTTATTTATGTCATTTGATCTAATTCATGTACTGAACAGTGCAGAACATTACTGAATTTAGTTTTTATATACAAACTGGAGACCGAAGTAGTGTGATGCATTTGGACACTTGATGCTATATATTCATTGTATTGAATTGGTTACATCAAATGACCTTTTAAAAAATGCCAGCGTGCTAATTATGATGTTGCTTTGTTTAAGTAATCAGAGTCCAATCTGCCATTAACTGATAGTGTCAATTATGTAAGTTCACTTTATTTTATTTTTTAAATATTATCCATCGTTCCTTAAGATATTTTGTATTTGATTATGCTATCCAGATTATAAGTCACTCCCCAAATTTGACAGTTTATCTAAA
Source organism: Craterocephalus amniculus (assembly GCA_036024015.1). Classification (NCBI taxonomy): domain Eukaryota; kingdom Metazoa; phylum Chordata; class Actinopteri; order Atheriniformes; family Atherinidae; genus Craterocephalus; species Craterocephalus amniculus. The sequence goes on along the minus strand of JAVQJG010109119.1, from coordinate 8,424 downwards.
AACCTCGTCTTCTAATCACTGAAACTATTTTGAAAAAGAAAAAAAAACTGTTATATTTATTCATTCTTACTGCTTATGTGTTTTAAACATAAAAAATATGTGCCACAACAAGGTGAAATCAATGAACAGTCTTATTCATTTCATTATATTAATTATTTAATGTATTTGAATAGTGCACGCAGAAAAGAAAAAAACTTCTTGAGTAAGTCTCAAAACTATTAGCCGTAAACACATCCATTCATTTTCTATCCCTGCTTATTCCAGTGGTCATATCACAGCAGCTAGGCGAGAGGAGGGTACACTAGACAGGTTGCCAGTCTATCACAAGGACAACACAGAGAGAGACAAACAACCACTCTCTCATTCCTAGGAAGAATGTAGAGACCAATTCATCTAAATGTGACTGAAATATCTTTTCTTCTTGTTTGAAAAGGTTCCTTCTTTTAGACAAATTGGTTTGTACTGTTTGTGATGATGTGACCAAACACATTTTTCTTCCAGTATGAGCAAACTGATTGTTCTGTACCTGTAAATGATGTCAATGGATGACAAAAAAGAAGAGATTAAAACAGTACTTTGTTTGCAAGCCAAAAAATACAGAAGTAAAGAAAAAAAGAGAAAAAACCCTCAGAATCGGACAAGCTGTTAAGAGATCATTGGAAAGAACAATACACCCATCTAGTGGCCAAATGGGTACATGTATTTCTACAGGGACAAAAAAGGTAGCAACACTCAATTTCTAGCGTCACCTTGGTCTAAGTTCAAAGTTAATGAGAACTAAGAGTTAGAAATATAAAAATATTTTCATGTGGAATGCAGAGAATTAATTAAAATTTTGTCTAACCTCTATTTACAGGACAGCAAAATAAAGTCTGTGTAGAGGGTTTTGTGTTTTTGTAGGTAACCCTACCTACATCCTTTGGCCTCTTCCCAGATATAATTGGTGTTTGATTGGAAAACAACAATATTCTGTTCAGTTTTAATCACCTTGTGCATAAACATGTTACAGGATTCCGACAAACATATAAGATTATTTCTGTCTGTAAAATGTAATGAGCCTGGCTTGGGATTAAAGCTTTATTAAGAGATGATGTATCTTTGCTTCTTTTCACTATATCAGCAGTCAGTTACTTTGCTTAATTGATCATTAGTTGATTGGTGTCCATGCACCATGCTTCAAGATTATCCATATCCTCTTGCTATGAGTTGTTATTGTTTGTTAGAGGAAGTAAATTGATCGTTGTGCACACCATTTTTAGCATTTTTTACTCAAGCATGGATGTTTTTCTTTTTTTTTTATCCTTCAGGCACAAACTGCATATGCCATCCTGACTTTTTTCATTTTTGTAGATGTATTTCAAACATCCACTTGTGTCTCCTCTGAGTAGTCCACTGGACAGGTGTTTTTTTTTTGCTCCAGTCAGGTTTCTTGGGAAATGAATGGAGTGACAGCAAAGTCACATGAATAATTCATTTGTGTCTCATTACTACACAGCAGCTGTTCGGAACTACAAATGTTTTGCTTAAACATTACTTATAAAACCACAGAAGACGTCTTCTTGTTTCAAAAGATCTACATGTAAAGAAATTACCTATTAAATATTTTAAAAAGCATGCAGGACAAATAATATGGGACGGTGTATTCTACTGTGCTGAACAGTGAGTGGCGCTATTACACATTGTGGGAATGTGGACAACTTGTATAGTAGGTCGAAGAGCTGGGCTATCCAGTAGCTAGCTGCAATAGCAGCTACTAAAGCAGAGGACTGCTTTGGGAAGGCGGTGGCTTAGCTGTGGCGTAACACTTGCCAAAGCATAAGGTAATCAGATGGAAACAGCTCAATCTGATTTGAAAAAGTCGGTAAAAGTGTTTTGCCTATCAGTAGTATGTCTCCTTCTTGTCACAAGCGTATAAACTTATGGTGTCTATAGCTGAAATAAAACAGGTCGCTCTTACATAGTTGGTGAACACATGCTGAATGTCAGACGCTAAAAGCTAACACGCTAGCATTAGCAGAAGTTGGTGCTGCATTCAGGTACTCATGTTGAGTTCAGACAATTCCACCCGAGTCTTGAGTTGCCACGTCGGATTTCTCCATATCATATCCACGTCAAATGTCACAGTTTATATCAGGGAGGGTTTTAGATATCAAAGCACATTGTAACGACACCCTGGAACATTACGGTGTTAAAGTTATTTATTCAGAAACATCCGCAAAATGGACTACAAGGTCAAAAAAGTAGGAGGAAGGCTTCAGGAAGAGGATACCAGGAATTTTTTAATGAGTGCTGTATGTCACTAAACGCTAGTGTTTAGTTTAAGATTTTTAGTGAGTTGAGTGCTCTTGAAGTTTGGCGTTTTTTCCCACTTGGTAAGGCATTTGTACACGTTTGTTATTTAAAGGTGCTGTACTCAAACTCCCTCCTCGACTGGTGTGAATGCGAATTAAAATGGCAAACTAAAGAGCTTTTTGTGAATTACTGCTCAAATTATTATCTGTTTCACTTATAATGTCGAGAAAATAACATTGGTAAAATGCAGATTTAAAATGTGTTTTGTTTTAATCTTTGCAACTTTCAGTTTTGTCTATTTCCTGAAGTGTGTTCTCATGGCCAGATGTTGTGTAGTCGCCTGTGTTATACTATTTAAATGATTTGCTGATCATAAACTACTGTCATCATGTATGGACATCCAAGCCTATTAATGCTGCTGAGCTCCATCCTTTTTATTTATTCATTTTCCTCAAATGTACTAAACTCTTCATTCAGCCACTAACTAACATAATTTTTGGGACCTTTGTGTTACTCATGGGCTAAAAATTTTTTTGCACCTTCATGATGGCTTTTGTTTTAATTGAGAATTCCTCTGACCACATGTGGGATCAAATGCAACACTTTAACTGCAAATGTTGATTCATCATGATTAAAAGGTCAAATGTTAAAGATAGAAGTGTTTTTGCATCATATTCAGTAAAGCACGTGCTGGTCATTTACATGCCAAAGATGGCAACCCCCAGCACTCCAGCTGATGTCTGTGTCTCTGGAGTCAAACTAGCCATCTCTAATTCTGGAGGGCCGTTAGTTAATAAATTAGAGGTTTTGGAAACTTAACTGAATCCAAGTATACTACATAATTGTGGAAGCTTTGGCAAAGTGTAACAGTGTCAGTTAAACAAATAAAGCCCTCCAAAATTAGTGTAAAATTACTTTCCAATTTTGATTTGGTTTACTAACAATGGTATGAATTAGGTTTTGGTTGATGTGCACTTTTTCAGTACTCGTTTAATTAGGTGTTACATGTGCCTTGGGGTGGGGCTTTTAAAAGAGAAGGTGCTCAAACTGAAAAAGGGGAATAGAAAGGATTTCAATGACCATGTAGTCAAATAGTTTCCATAATAAGCTAAATCGACTCATTTTTAGTATGTCCCCGTCTAAATGCTAATTAGAAGTCCTGCAGCCAAGACTACTGTTAAACCGTTCTAGTGATATGTTAATTTTTCTTCAAATTTGCAATAGCTCCAAGGTTGCTAACTACCCAAAGAGCTGATTCAAAGTGTCCATAATTCAATTTGAATAATATACTGAGTTATAAGTGGATTGGATTGAACTGTATCTTTTAAAATACCTTTGGTTGACTTCTGTTGTGAATTGGCACTATACAAATAAAACTAGATTAAATTGAATGATAATTACAAAAAATACCCACTGTCAGAATAATGTGTTTGTGTTCATATTCAATCTTCTTGTCTGTTTTATACAAAACTGAAAACCCCTGTTTAAAAGTGCACAAATATAAAGTCAGTGAAGGCTTGCCACCACTACTTGTAGAGGAATTATTCCACCGTTTAAGTGACATTCACACTGCATACTTGAATTTGTAACAGCATTTTTTGACATAGTATTTGGATATTTATCTAAGCATTACTATGTCGGATTAAACTGTCGGGTAATATGACCATAAGGTCTTGAGAGCAAAATGACATGAGAGGACAGTAGTGGACAAAAAATAAAGTTGGCCAACCTTCCGAACTTCCTGAACTGTCGATTGAACTACTGAACCTTTTTTAATAATTTGGTCTCTGTCGTCCTGTTTTTTTTTTTTTTTTTTAGCCCTTTCTAGCCAGTCTTTTCTATATTTTGCTCTCTCAATTTCTGTCTCTCTTTTCCTCACTTCCTCCAGTCCTGTGTCCTTGGGTTTCTTTACCAAATCAGCTGTGGCGCATGTCCAAAATAGCCAGTGGTTTGATATACAGTTGGTAATCTGGGATATGGTGGCGTAAAGCAAATAGTTGTATAGCATGTGGTTTCTCAGCCCAGGCTTTTGGAGGGCATTAGCATATTTGGAAGCACAGAGTGTTTAAAGTCCGATTTATATTGCTTTAAGCTGCTTCAGTAAGCCTGTATCTGCATGTGATAGGACACATCAAATTCACCGTTGCCTAGTTTGACCACAGAGATCTAAACATTGCTTGGCTTCCATCTCATACAGTAAGTTATAAGTCTACATGTTTTGACTCCTAGTTCAGCCAGGAGCTGACAAAGGGTTTGACACTTAACTCAAGAGAGAAATTACATATCATCAATTAGAAACGCTGGCTTTGGCCACAAGTAGCATGGACTCACTCAGGACCACCTTAGTTTTTTAAGAGGTCTTATCATATGAAGCACTGTATTAGTTGCTTTAGAAATACTGATTAGAAGACATATTTTTACAAAACATATCTTTGTACGAGATACCTAAATGAGACAGTGCAATCACAGGTAGTTGCTAGTTTGAAGGAAAAAAGATTCTCAGTTGTGTCAATGCTGTAACTGAATGGGGAACATTTCCAGGTTGGTGTGTCGTCATGTGGAGGGGAGAGCATGGCCCACAGGCTTTCCAGGCCCCTGTAGACGTTCACGCCAGTGCAGACGGCCAGGTGTATATGTTCAAGAGGAGGCCGAACGAATATGCAGTATCTTCAGATGAGGAGGAGCTCAGCATAGTGGAGATGAGGCAGATGAAGCGGGACAACGAGAGGAATGTCCAACTGCTGGAGCGCGAGCTTTTAGACGGGGATAACCTCAACAAGATTGCACTGCAATATGGCTGTAAGGTAAATAATTTTAGTTGCTGAAGTTTTTGTGACTCTCTTGCTATTTAAGAGTTGACATTTGCGTGTAACGTGCCCCGTTTCCGCCAACAGGTGGCAGATATAAAGCGGGTGAACAACCTTATGCACGATCAAGATCTATTCGCACTGAAATCTATCAAAATACCAGTTCAGAGACACAGTGTTTTAACAGAGACTCTCTCAGATCAATTTGATCTTCAAGAGGAAGTGCCGCATTCAGCTCCTGCACCGGTGATGTCTCCCGACAGAGCTGGAGCCCATTCGCATCTACGGGAGGTCACAGACTTTCTAATGGAAGTCGATAACGACATCGACAAATTGATTCAGACGACGACTGATCAAGATGAGGATTTCTTTGACAACAGTGAGAAGCCACAAAGGTTCAGTTTTACACGACAGCGTCTGACTGGCCACGGTGCCGACTGGGGAATCCAGTGGTGGAACGCTGTGATAGCCATGCTGCTGATAGGTATTGTCCTGCCATTATTTTATGTCATTTATTTTAAAACTAAAGATAATGGAGCAGTTTCACCAACAGATGCTGCCTTACAGTCATCTACTTCCTCTTCAAGTACCTCAGGGACAGGGCTCGGTACAAGAGCCCCCAAGCAATTTCAAGAGCCAGGATAAAGACAGAATCAGAAATTCAGAAACATCATAAAGACCGATTTAATTGGTTTTAGGAGTACATGACAATCACAATGAAGCCAGACTCTATATTTTCCCCAAGAGTCTTAAACCAGCAGAGTTTTTGCCCCCTTAATTTTAGTATAACTGTGATGCTTGAGGCAGATTCTTGACCATTAACACACAAATGACCATTAACTTGGTCACAGTTTAGGGCACTAACACTTCATAAGCAATTTTGAGATAGATTTTTCCTTGAATGTTTGCCAAAGCTTTGCCTTTTGTAAAACTTCCTAACAAGATGCACCCTGAATAGTGGTAAAATGTGTTAGTTTGGGTGTGGGGGTCTTTCTTCTGAGGCCTGCTATTGTTATGCACATATCACTGTGCTGTCTTTAAATCTAGTTATTCATCTGTAACAGTTTTTGTGTTTGTCCCACTTCAGCAATCTAGTTTGAAACTTTTGCCTGGAGGATGCCTTTAGTTACAGCACAAAAACTGTTAAAGGTCCATGTGTTTGGGATGTGTTTAAGCATAGTTGTGTTTGTTTAGTCCCTATTGTGTGTATCTCATACTTTTTTTTCCTCAAACACCTCAGGGCCTAATGGTGCCAAAAATATGAGTTTGTTTACAGTAACAATGTGGTGCAATATACTTGGCTGTTTTAATTCATGTTGATATCCTTAAAATACAATGTGAAACATAGTGAAAAATGGCAATTACTCATCCATAAGCAGGTTGAATAAAGTGCTACATTAAGTGCCTTAAACCTTCTGTCTGGATTCAGTTTTGTTTACTCACCGAGTCCACTATGAGCAGTTGGTAGATGTGATGTGTGTATTGTGATGTGAAGTGAAGTATTTAAAGTCCGGTATCCTGGATAAATGTTATCGTTGTAATATTTGATAAGTCACTTTGTAAACCATTATTGGTGGAAAACTGGCCTGTGTATAGGAGTCTTATCCAGCGTGTTCCAGTTGAAATGCAGGCTCTTGACTGTCTTCATAAAGTTTGAAGGATGAGCTGAAATGTGTCTTTGTCATCTTTTGGTTCAGATTTTTTGGGCCAGATTATTTGATCAAACCTATACACTTTATTATGCATACACTGGTTTTATGCATGCATAGACTGGTTTTCATAGATGGTACATCCACAACAGTATAGGTTTATGGCTGAACTGTGGTATGCATTTTGAAATAATTTTTATAGTTGCAGTACTCTCTTATAACAAAAGATGGCAGCATAGGAAGAATGCAGGGTTTTTGAAGATGATTAATCTGTGGTTATCAGATGGTAAGTAGGTTTCCAAGGATTATTGCTTTGAAATTTTGACTGATTAAATTTTTTTTTTACTTAATGGGTTATATGCAGTTTGTTGGAGAAAAAGTTGTTTAGTAGGGACGGGGGTGATTTTCATGAGGAAGTTCTACAAACATGGTCGATGCGTGTTTAAGTAGAGGTGGTTTACCTTCCCAAGGGTATAGACCTCTTTAGGCAATGTACGATGATTGCAAACACCTGGACAACAGCCCAGTGATCTCACAGATTGGAAATGTAGGGTATTTTTATTAGACGGCTACAAAATGGAGGGGGGAAAACAGTGCTCAAAAACCCCTTGTAACAACGTGTCAGGCCACTTCCAGGACCACTGCAAGCTGTGTTAAAAAATATGTGTAAAAAGTCCAGCTTAAATAAATAAGCGTTCTAAATTTTATTTTCTAGCCACTGAGACAAACATAAGATTTTCCCAACAACACCAAGCAAAGAAACATTTAAGGAACACTTTAATACTACATAATTAGTGGTCTTTAGGGTATTTTGATCATGTATGAATTCATTTCAATTCAACCTAAGATTGTTTTTTTCACCAAAAGCCAACCACAACTGAAGATTGTTGCTATAGACATTGGGAGATTTAGGAGAAACTAATTTTTGCATGATCAAAGCACAGTAACTTCCAGAGACTCACACATAAGCGACGCATTGATAATCCAAACAATTAAAGTTTTGTTGTTGGCAAAAACTTGCATGGGAAAAAGTGTCCCCTTTAAAGAGATTCGTTACAATTATGTTGCCATTTTTGTGGAATTTCCTTCTGAACTGTGCCTCAAAGCTTTTCCTCTCCCAAAGGTTTTGTTTTACCTTTTCTACAACATTTCGAGGTAAAGTGAACGTTATGTAAATGTACTGGACAGTTTATGTAAAATAGCATGGTTGTGCTAATCAGTTTGTTGGCAGTTTTTTAAAAGCAAACTGGTTTGTCAAAAAGATGCACTACAACGGTTTGAACTGGTCAAAAGGCTAGAATACTGACGCAAGTTAAGGAGGAAGTAATGTGCTGCTATGTTCCTCTATAATGAAGAGGTGATCGTTTACAGTCAGATGTATAGGAAACTGATGCTCTGACTTTGTAGAAAGATAAAAACAGTTTTTTTTTGTCATGTCTTTATTCAAAATCAAAGTTTCTCATTTATACCAAAGATGTTAAAGCTTAAAAGCACTTACCATTGTGTCTTGTCACTAAAGTTATGAGATAAATTTAACCACCCCCTGCCCCATAAACTCATTAAAGGAATACTCCGCCCTCCGAATGATGTGCCTTCATTTTGTACTCACCGTCATGCTGAATAACACTCTGGAACACTTTCTTGATGTTCATCATGTAGCCGGAGATATCGGAGGT
>JAVQJG010109083.1:0-11085 GCA_036024015.1 Craterocephalus amniculus | reverse complement strand
AATTTTTGTCTTATTTTTAAATCATTAGTATTGTTTTAATTGATGTGCTTTAAACAATTTGTTTTAGGTGGAGACTCCGAATAAGCCAAACTGGCTTTTTGCCTCTTCCTGCACAGCTTCTTTTTCTTTTTGTATTATGTGATGTGTATAATATTCTTGTGCAAATAAAACTAAACTAAACTAAAAAACTGAGCGACAGACACAGGCTGGAGCTCAACTCCCCTCCAAGGGTTGAGAGGGTAACAGGAATGTGTAGGAATGAGGCTGAAATGCCCACATGTGTTTATCCTCATCTTTCGGGTATCCCCACAGATAATCCTCCTCCCCTCTAAATAAGCAGGATCATACAAAGTCAATGAGAAGAGACAGAGTGAAGGGTAACAGAGGATACGTTTTATATTTCCACATTTGTCGTAAACTCGCCCGCTAGGCAGACACAAACCCTCCTTATAAGCTGAACCTCTTGAGGACAGCATTGTGGAAACTGGAAGCCTGAACGAGCCCCGTTGTGAGGGGAGGTCTGTCTGTCTGGGCCAGCTGCCCAGGCATGGGAGCTCTTCCCGGGGCCAGGCACCGCCACATGGTTGTCTCCTCCTCCTCCTTTCCCATCTCCTTCCTTCCGTGCCCAGATAGATGGGGAGTCAAGGGGGGTGGAGCGATCAGGCATGCTAAACCGGTCTGTCCGCAACACCCCTCATCACACGGGGCGGGGCCAACGCTAAATGGCATGCAATAAAAAAAAATTAAAAAAGGGGGGGCGTAGGGAGACAAAGAGTTGAGGAACTGTGGCCCTGGCTGACAAGAGGGACAGGACTCCAGAGAGATGGAGGTGGTCGATTGATGGATGAGCCATGTGTAAGTCATTAGGGAAGCTGAAGCATGAGAGCGCTACATGCACACACGCATTCGTACATATGCTCACATCAATAGTCTCTACAGCTAACATAAAAGAGCAGCTAACATGCCTGTAATGTGATGTAATAAAATGTTCAAAAAATGTTTATTTGCTCAATGAGCCTCTTATTTCTTATAAATGCTCCTTGTCGTAGCAGCCCGGCTGCACAGGAGCAGGGAAATGTGTGTGTTCAGTGGGGTGTGCAGTCTGAAAGTGCTTGCAGGTGTGCGAGGAGGACAAGTGGCGTGAAGAAGTGCATGAGCCCCTCGTTGAATTGAACACTTAGCCCAATTTAATAGTTCTTTAATGAGTTCTTCCCCATATGCTGCTTTGATTAAGCAACTGGGCTGTTAATAAATCAGCCAGTCCATTTGTTAGGTCAGACGCCTCCTGAGCAGAGACAAAGGGAGTAGAGAGCCGAGCCGATGGAGGCGACTGACTAAGCTGATGTGATGGGGAGGTTTTGTTCATCCTGGAGGAGAACTGATCAGTTTTAGGGTCTTTGTTTTCATTCTGCGCTGTCACGGTGAAGGTAAAAGATGTCATTGTAAAGGCTGTCTTCTGATGGATTCATGAAAGGAAGTGAAAAGAAAATGTAAAGGTATCCTATTGAGACAGTTTACTTTCTTAGAGAAAGAGAGAAATCCCCTCAGTATGATGAAAATATATTTTATGTTTTTTGTGTAACTTTGTGTAAAATCGCTAATCATCACGTTACTGAGACAAGAAAACTTAGGGATCGACCAACATGTTTTTTTTTGAAGACCAAAGATGTTTTAGCCTTCGACCTTAGCCGATATTGGATTGGATAGCCAATGTGGGAAGCCAATTTTCTGGAGCTGATATTTTTTGCTCCCTTAATTTACATGATAAAAATGATACAATGATGACAAATGTTATGTGTCTCTTTTATCCTTATTTTTCTAATTGAGATTTTCTTCAAGTCCTAAACTTTTATTAATTTTATTAATTTTGAAAACATTGTCTCAAACTGACATTTGCATAGCACATTCATTAATAAATTAATTGAATATTATATATAATATAATAAGCTGATTATTATACTGATGTAGCTACATATTCATTTAAGATTAATAAGAACAGAATTCAGATTGACAAATCTCATTAATTAAAAATTCATTCAACTAAGTTTATTGATAAAACCCTTAAAAGCAACTACAACTGGAATAAAGTCAAACAGAGTAATACAGGACCTTAAGGAGAGATTAGCTGAGCATAAATATGCCATTAGAACTCAAAATCTTCTTTATCCCATGTCAAAATACTACAAACGAGCAGGTCATAGCAGCCCTAACACATTGAGGTGGTTCCTCACCTATATGACCTATACTGTATGAGCTATATGAAAGTTATCCCCATTCAAAAAGTTTTTTCAACATAGTCATACTTTTTGGTTGTGAGCATTACTTTGGTTTCTATGGCATTACTCAATGTATGCCTTATTAATGTGTGTGTTTATATGCAAAGATTTTTCTTGTTATTTGTAATTGTTGTCATGTAGTACTTTTCCCACTCATCTGTGTGTGTTTGTATATATATGTGTGTGTGTACTATCACATCACTTGACCTTCCCCATCCTTTTAAGGGAGCCAAACACCTGTGCCCTGTTTAACCCTGATGAAGGCCTAACGGTGGAAACGAGTAGGTGGGGGAAGAAAATAAATTACTTGCAAATCCAGAGTGCTTCAACTCATCTTTTTTTCCCTTTTAGAATAAGGAACAATTCATTCAATTTTGGGGTTGATCTGGATCACCACCAGGATCCAGGAATTTTTCAAAGAGTTTTTTACTATTTGGAGATAAGAATAATTTACCATTAATATAAATTTTCCCTTAAAGGCCAATATCTCTTTCTGCCTAGCTGCATGAATGAAGTTTGGAGGATTCTGATCAATGTCCAAGTCGTTTGACTCACTGAAGTCCCCCACCCACATCAGGGGTTGGTATTTGTGTCATATAAAAAATGTTGATAGGTGCGTGTGTAGCTCACACATATGTGTGTGCAGGCCTGAGACTTTTGCACTGCCAGCTTGTCATCTCCGAGGAGAATACTGGCTGGGTGCTGCTGATGCAGCTGCTAGTCGAAATTTAATAGTGGGTTGAATTTTGCAACAGGCGCTAACCTCTCGGTGCCTCTCGCTGTGAGGATAATCCCCCTGTGGCCATTTGGAGCTTCTATATGTCTGTGGTTGAGCTGCTATATCCTTATAGGGTTTAGAAAATGACGTCTCCATCTCTCTGTTTGCATAGTTTTCCTTTCATCTATTTTCTTCCTTGCCTCTGCAGCTCCCCATCCCCCTTTTCCTTTTCTTTTTGTGGCTGTTTTATAACCCAGTCTTTCTTGTTCAACACTTTGTTTCCTATAAAGTGAAAAATACAGCAGAGCGCAGTACCCCAGCCTAACTGCACAGATAGATGCAAGCGAATATGAAAGATATTTTACATTTTGTATATCAGCCAGGTGTAATTGGTTTTTTCCTGTGTGCTTTGCAGGTTACCTGTACGTCACCTGTCTCATCCAGAACTGCTCGGACAAACTGGTGACTGCTCAGTTCCTCGGTAAAATTGACCACAACTCACTGCTGGTGCAGGATGACTACATATTTGTTAAGGTAAATGTCCCCTGAAATGTGAAGCTGTGGTTTGTTTTACAGGAATTATTTTAACAGTACAGAAAATGTGCGGGAAGGATCAATTGTAGCAAAACTAAGGATGAAATAGTATATTTTGTTCTCTGCTGATGTTTCTGAGCTCCCAACAAAATATAACGTAGGTGTTTGCAACCAAAGGGATAATGCTCAGACGTCACTGTCATGCTTTTATGATTTATCTTAGCATTTTTTTTTTAAAATTGCATGAAGATGTTAAGTTTTATTCATAATATTGTGATTAACTAAAAATTATGCCAATACACATTAGTGGAAAAACACAATAGTTTCTTCCCAACAACAATTTGATTCCGATAAGACAATCCGACTACAGGAACAGACAGAGCAAAAGACGGACGGGCTACAATAAACATACCAAGTTTCACATTTCTAAGCCGGATGTTGCCGCTTGACCTTAGCAAAATCTCCATGGGTACAGGAAGATGGTCCCGCATGACAAAGTAAAATACCAAACCTGTGCACCATCAGAGTTCATATACTGTATCTACATGTTTGTTGTCCTTAACAGTCTGTACAGAGATACTGTACATATCCCTATTTTTCTCAGACATTTTATGCTTGTTTTCTAAGTTCAAGTATAGATACTCTGATGTGTTAATTAATTATTGTTTTGTACATTCTCCTTTTGTGATCGTCTTTCTTGACCTCGCTATCTCCTGAATTGCCACAAAACCTGCAGCAGTGACTTAGTTTGGAGACTTTATCAACTTCTTTAAAGCAGATTTGCACAGCTCAGATTTCCACAGATGTTCCAAAATAACTCTATTAACTTATTTCCAGCTTATATTTCGAAGCAAATGCTGCGTGTTTGTTCTGAAAATGTCTTTAAGTGTTTGTTGTTTGCTAATTGTTAAACACAAATCAAATAGGTAAACCTGCATTGTTGGCAATGAATCAGTAATGCAGGATTACACTCCTATTTTGCTTTTTGAGTCAGTAAACATGGCAGGGTGGTAGAAAAGTGGAAGAATTAAAGAAAAATATGGGACACTGTTTGCGAAAGGCTTCTTGAAACCAACATATCTAGTGTTAACATTCAGGTTATGCGCATGTTTGCATCTGTCAGCGCATCAGTTCAGTTGTAACTCTCAGAGCCAAGACTTTAGCAGTCTGTCTTCTTCAGAGATAAAAATCATGCTGCCCAGATAACTTAGTGCCATCTGCCTGAAATGGGAAAGGACTGCTACCCAGAGATTGTGCAGAATTAATCATGCCTTGTCTATAATCGACTTGCCGTGCAGTGCAGTACAGCACACTCTGCAGAGGCCAGTTGCTGAGTCTCATTTGCATTTGATAACAGGAGAATATACATGAGGCGGTATTGCAGAGCAAGGTTCCTATATTGGGATGAATTAGTCATACTTTCTACCAGGGTGTCTGTGTCTCCTGGTGTGTATTTACGCCTCTGTGCATGAATGTGTTTGAATGTGGGAATGCAGGCAGGGAAATAAATAGAATGCCATCAGGCAACAACAAGTAATACTTCCAGTATTACTAAGCCAGTCACATCAGATTTGGGGGCAAATGTGGGGATGTGATGGCAAAAGGTTTGATATATTTATTAATATATTTAAACAATATTTTTGCCAAAAATCTTATGCAAACCATAAATGGTTTACATAGAACCTAGAAGTACAGGTTTTTTTAACTTCATTTTCTGAGATAAACAGTTAATGGTCTTGTTATAAGTTAAATTATTTTCTGAAAACTATAATAAAACAAAGTGATATTACTTAGTTAGACTTCAGGGAAGCCAACTAAACCCAGAAAGCAAACAGAAGAACATGCATGACTTGACTTTCTGTTATGAGATTATAACAAATAATCATGATAACTAGTTATATTAAGTTGTAAGCCCTCAGTTTGATCATCGGTGATTATGAGAAAACAAACTACCAGTTAATATTTAGATTTCTAAACACGGGTAATGTGTAAAAAAGGGTTATCACATACATAAGTTTTTTTAGCTTGAAATGAAGTTGAAATGTCATTGGCAGCCATTTATGCCCAAAGAGTTGCGCTTTGATCATAGTCATCTGTAATACAATCTTTTGTAGCAGTGCTGGAGATTTGTGCCTTTACTTTCAGCCCTCAATCAACAGATTTTGGACATTATGCAAGCCTAGATTTACTCCTACCTGCCCTAACATTTGATTTAAAGTCAGCTTTTGTGTAACTTACAGCTTTTTTTTTAGTGGGATTAAGATAAACAAGTGACAAAGACAGGCATTGTATCAGAGACACTAATGACAGATTTTACTTCACTACATTTTGAAGCCAGTGTATAGATCTGTATGCCCTTTGGATTCTGTGGAGGGAGTTAAAATCCAGAAGAACACACTTTCTTTTCTAACACAAAGACTACAGATAAACATCCTAACAGAAATAGCTAACGTGAAATTCAAAAATTCTAGCCGATAACCAAAGGACAGAGGAAAAAAACAATACAAGATTGGAAACGGGAATCTAACAGGAAGTAGGCCTAAATTTAGGCAAGTGGAAAAAAAGAAAAAAGAATACAACTCATTGACCAAGACAACTGCCTTCAATTAATCCATCGTGACAACTAGTGATGCAGATACACATGGCTCACCTGTTTTACCTATGAAAAGCTAATGGTAGGTAGAATTTTTGTGTGGAAAAGATGCAAATGAGAAAACAGCAGGAGATGATGCTGTCAGGCTGAGAGTAGGATGGAGGCGGATAGGGCTGAAATCCCAGAGGGCACATTTAAAACGCTCTCTAGCATGTCAGAAGCCCAATCTCAGATCACCCACCAAGCAGCGTTGCAGTCACTTCTGTAAGAGACTTGGATGCATATCTCCTCAGATTGAATCATGCCTCACTTCAACTTCTAATTTTTGGTCATCAAACAGCTCAAGGTGTATTTTAATTTCATATTTGACTTTGAGTGGCCTGAGAATTACTGAGGAGTGGCTCTAGGAGGATCATAAATACCCCCAGGCACTGGTTGGCCTCGGATACCACATGCCAGTGTGACTGTAATGATTCAGTCTTTTTGTTTCCCGCAAAAAAGGAGACACAGCATAAAAATGTCTTGGTATGAAAAACATCATGAAATAAAAATGAGACCCTACCTGTGTCTTATGTTTGAGACTATAAATTCAAAAGCTCAAAGTTGCAAAAACCAGCGAGCTTCATTCTTCTGTTAGCTTACTTTCGGAGGGCAGCGTGTTCAAACATACTTCCCAGGATGTAGCCAGGTCCTTGGGGCTCTTATCAGATGTTAAGGCTGTACAGAAATACGCCAAGTCAGTGCTGATAATACCCCCACACACACTTCATGTATCTGCCTCTTCAGCAGCCGTTCTTTAGAAGCGATTCTTTTGAAAATTCTTCCTTCGGGAGGTTTTGTTTTTAAGAATCACTTTCATCGCTTCATAACTTTTTCATTACTGTGCAGCATTAAAAAAGAAAAAGGGATTGCTGTGCTTGTCTGTTCCCCTCAATCATAAACCCAGCTTGTAATCACAGCTCAATGTGAGCGCTGATGGCAGAGATTCGCATATCCTCCAACAACAGCAGCTCTGCCTCGACAGCTCAAAATAGAGACGCTGAACACAAAGTTTTTGAACTCCAGGTTTTTGGAGTAGCTCTAGAGGTTTTAATGCTGCTCACCTGACAACAAAGCTGTACAGTGACAGGTGGTGGGTCTCAGAAACTGCTATGCCATCATCTGAGCCCATCACGTGGAATTTGGCATGTTCAGCTGTGGTCGAAATCAATCACAGCTACTTTCGCTCACAAAGCTTCCTCTGTTGAATCGAAACCTGAGCTCGTCACGAGTTATTCGAATCAGAAGGAAGGCAGCATGACTCAGCTTTTTACCTGTTTGTGAGGTGAATGCCACGATCTGTGCAACGTGGAGGAGTTTTTTGTCATTTACATTGTAGAATGAGTCACCAAGAACATACTGTATGATGTACACCTCCACTAGCAGTCGATGTTCAATATCTTTGTCCTAAAAAATGTAAATTTTAAGACTTAAGCCATATTTATTTTCAAATTAGGCCTACATCCTCACTTTTAATTAACAGTGTCTTTGTAGAGTTATCAACAATGAGTTTTTCCATCTCCTCCTACAACTATTTTTTATTTTAAATGTGTGTTTATGAGCACATTCTTCCCCTGCTTTGTCTGCCTCTCTCAATACAAAGGTTCCAGCATGCCTTCGCCTTGGTCCACTTTGCTGAAACCATGTTCTTCCCCTTTTGCCTTCATGCCATAAATCTTGTCTGCATAGTTTCAGCAAGATGTTTGAAACATTCTGTAGAGATTTTACTCCCTATTAACATGATGTAACTAATATAGCAGAAGATGGATGTAGATGTGGTGACTGTGAAGGTCATTTTAGTTCAGTAAACTCATCATCATGTTGGTCCTAAGGGGTCCAAAATGTGCCAAGACAATATCCACTACATCATTACACCACCAGCAGCCTCACACATTGATCCAAGGCAGGATGGATCCATTATTTTAAGTTTCCACCAATTTCAGACCCTATCTGAAAACAGTTTGGAGCTGAAATGGAGACTCATCACACCAGAAAAACGTTTTTTCCACAATCAAAATTATTTAAATCCCATTTCCTCTTCATTCTGAATCTACATGTCTAAATACATTGGTTTTCTGCCATGTGATTGGCTGAACAGAAATCTTGACAAGCAGTAACAGTAACCTGTGGAGCCACTGAATTTCCTACCTAATGTCTGGTTATATGTTTAGTTGCTTAAAAATGACACTGTTTCATTTTTACTCCACAGGTCACCACAGGGAATCGAACCAAGCACTATGTGTCCTATCGGCGCAACGAGTTTGTCCAGATGAAGTTTCCCAAGTATGCCCTGCCAAAGGTAAATCATAGATGTGAAGCATTATTCAGTGGTTATATTTCAGGAACAGCCCCAGGAATCTATTATGCTACTGGGGGATTATTTCATCGCTATGCTGATGACACATCTTTACACATACAGAGTCACAACTCTTTTCCTCCTTCAGCCCTCACTAGCTGAAATCAGACTGGCAACATCTGGAAGTGAAATAACTTTTTTTTTTTACCGATAATGGTCACAAACAATGCCTGAATGACTATATTTCCAAAATACAATTTCTTGTAAAACAAAAGTCCCTTATTCTTGTATGTTGAAATTTCATGTATAAAAAGAATAATTCTATACTACACACACACTGTCTTTTTTTTAGATTAAAGACAGAAGGTTGATTAAGATTTTCCAATAGCGTTTAAACTGGGGACATACAAGGAGATTTTGGACAAATACCAGTGTTACAAATACTATTTTGGTCATTAGCCAATAGCGTTTTGCAATTTTTGAATAATAATAATGTATTTCAACCCTTTATTACACTTTCTTAAAATTGGTACAATTAATTTCATACAAAAAATGTGTCATACCATTTCACATTTATGTTAAATGAAATACTTTTTTCAAAGTGGTGATAGGAACTAAAAGTCCCTACTATTCAGTTTCAGATATAATTGCCGCATCAGATACTTTTAAGATTCAGATATTTTTAGTTTAGTTTATTAAACTCCGAAATGGCTCTTCATTTAGTGCAAATAGCTTCTGTTTTAGTAATTTAGTAAATTATGAATAGTTTGATTGTAAGTAAGGAATTCTTTTTGCCCTTATAATCTCCTTTATTTTTTTAACAAAGACAGTTACTACTGAACAACTTCACAAAGCCCCAGAAAGTAAATTCAACAAATAAAGGCATCATTTCAATTCACTAATTTTTCCGTTTTTCAATTTAAATCCAACTCCCATCTCTCTCTGTTACCCGGTACCTGGTCTGCACTCCTTCCCTCTGCCAAATAATGGTATAAAAATAACAACACCAAAGCAGATAACTGGATGTTTGTATTTATTTAGTGCATTGGGTTAATGCCAAATGCCAAACGTATCGTATTTTACATTTTGCATTATTCTATGGTGATACTTTATCCGTTTTCTAATTTATATATATATATAATGTATACCAGGAAGCAGAAGGCTACATTATAACACTTTCCACACATCATGTGGTAAGAATACGGTAGATCTAAAAAGAAAGGTTCTGTAAACAGTTTTTCCACACTTTGTTAAAGTGACAAATAAATACTTTACATTTAAAACCCTGACTTTTTTCCCATTTTTTAATGGGTTTTAACATTTAAAATACCTTATCCTCACCCTGGGGACTTAAATCCATTCTACCCCTCTGTTTTCTTTGTTCCCCGGTATCAAGCGTTAGAGCGGTGCTGGCCGGATACATGCTACGCCCCATAAAATATTCACCACATTGCATCGATCTGCTCGGGTCTCATGTCACTGACATAAGCAAAGACGATAAATGAGCTCCTCTTCGACACTAGGCAGGACAGGAACCTTTTGCTGTCAGCGTCAGGAGCACAGGGGGCCATTTTAACGCGACACCAGGCGGAGTGCTATTGAGCTCTGCTGATTGAACGCGGAGCCTGGGGAGGGGTCATATATTTTTCAGCCTGAAAAAGGAAAGAGCAGCTTTAGGACAATCATTGCAAATGACAGTCTGACAGGAGAAAATGTGGATTTACTTAGCCACACACACCCACACACACCCACATACACATATTACATATTATCTCCTCGGACTCCACACCCCCCCACCTGGACAAATATTATGCCCCACTTGTTTGCTGTTACAGACTGCAGTGATCCTTAAAGAAGGGGAAAATTTAACACACACAAACACACACTTGTTTTTCTCCCAACACGCAGACTCAAATGGAGTCACTTTGATTAGATGTGGTAGGGAGGTGGTGGAGAAAAATCTATTCATGCATGAGGATGTGTGTGTAAGCGTGTGTTTAGTTAAAATACGCCCTAGTTGTCTCTCGTCTCCTCTCTCTCTCCACATGTGTCCTTTTACTTGGGTGAGCAGATAGGTCACACTTTGCAAAGCTTTTAGGTCGAGCGACATGGGGCGGGATGTGGGCACAGACCACAGGATGGAGGGAGGGGGGGAGGGAAGAGATGAAGAGGACCAATGTGTCAGAGAGGGTGTGTTTCCCTGTTTTTCCACTGTGAATAATTGAAAAGCTGAAGAATGAAAAATGCAAAGGCCATCAGAAGAAGCAGTTTGGGTCTGTCCTGGGGGACCTGACCTGAGCTATGGATTAAACACACACACATACACACACACACGGACATACATACACAGACACATGCATTCAGCTTGCTCAGGTGTAAAATCTCAGGTAATAATTGTGCCTTTTTCCTCTGCTTCCATCTACCACTCGGCTGTAATCAACTTTGGGGTGTATTTTCTGCTTTGTTGACTCTAAATAACATTAGACAACTTCAGTGTGCAGTCAGCTGCAGCATCACGTAAACTAAGGACACACAGAAAGATCAGAGCCAATCAAATGAGCCAATAGACAGAGAACGTCTCAGATAGATAGATAGATAGATAGATAGATAGATAGATAGATAGATAGAT
>JAVQJG010109061.1:0-13362 GCA_036024015.1 Craterocephalus amniculus | reverse complement strand
TACAACGTTAGATTCAAACATCGATTGGCGGCACAAACGCGCTGCTAATAAGTTGTTTCTAACCACCAACACACCCTGAACACTTGTAGAACTTTATTTCAAAAGCTTGTGGAGCTTCTAATGTTTTTTTCTTCGTCTTCATTCTTCTTCTATGGTTTTCTTCTTCCTGTTTATCTTCTTCTTCTTCCCTGGTTTGTTTCTGCTCCTCTATGCTCAACACTGACCCCGCAGTCTCCGGTGGTTTTACTCCGTCGTCTGCGTCGAGTGATGGATGCGCAAGGAGCCTGAAAACGCACCAAAAACGCACGGAATTGACGCAGAAGACGGACGAAACTTTCCGTGCGCGTGCGTATCCGTCATCTGCGTTGAGCATAAATGGGCCTTAAAACGTCGCCAGTAAAACAGGATTAATATCTTTGCAGCGTGCAGCGCGGTGTTTGTTTGCTTTGACTGATGATGCATTTTCGTTACAGACAAATGTCGGAATTTTAACTTTCAAGTGAGAAATTCAATCAGAATCCCCATAAAGGCAGATCTCCAACTTGGAATCCTGATAAATCTCAATGACGGGGTAGAAATCCTACTAATATCTGCTAAAATGAACAGCTGTTCAATGTTTTACTGTACGACTGTAAGGCTGCGAAGTCCCGGGGCCTCAACCTTGGGATTACATTTTACTGGAGCTCCCACGTCCGACACACCATGTTCATTTAAACACACCATCAGGTAAACGCTCCCAATTACGACAGGGTAAAATCCGCGCGGCTCGTCCGCACTTCATATTCTAGATATGCCTATATCAGCTCTTTCCTGGAAAATCCACCGCCCCTAATAGTTACAAGTGTTTACTGCGTGGACTAAAGGAAATTGTCGGATTTGTTATGGAAAATATTCAGTAAGCTACACAAATTTTCTGTTTGCAGGATGATTTCACACAGCAGCTTACAGATTAGCTAATTTAACAGACCAGTTACCTTTAACTGATCTATAACGTCATATAAGTTTCAATGGAGTAAAAACTCCACTTAGTTCAAAACCGACTTGCTTTTAGCCATTTTATTAAGAATAAAGCCGGCTGCAGCATAAAGAGGAAGCACATGATGCTGCCCTGATCTGCTGCTGGGATTTAACACTTGCTTTTTCTTTATAGTATTAATGCAGATTATCATGATGAAAATATTCATTTCCTTCACATGGGTCTGATAACTTAGGATGGTCACTGACATGGCAATGTTACATTTAAATTTTAATTTATTATTATTAAATGCTATGATGTGTAAATGTATTTTAAAAAGACTTTTCTAAAAAGATACTTTTAGAAATAGTCTACCTTTCTATTCCATACATTTACAATGGTAATTCCCGATGCAATGTCCACATGTTTTAATTCCTTCTTCAGTCAAATTTCCTACATGTTTCACCATCTTTAGATGGAGAGGCTGAAGTATCAGATGAGGCTAATCAGAGGTTTTGTTCTCCATCTATTGCTCTGGTCACCAATGCCAGTTCAAAATATTTTCCATGAGTGAATTCATAAATTCTGAATATTAGATGCCATGTTGGATAGTTATATGTGGGTTTTGCCTGTTAACCCTGTCTGTATTTTTCATTAGGAATAAAACAACACAGCTTTTTGTTATAATTTACTTAATTTTCCATGCTGCTATGCAACTCTAAGTGTTTGGGCTCCCTCACATGTCAAATCCTATTTTAACCACTGAAATTGCTGATTGAATTAAAATCATGATCTGACAGCCCCTATTGTGATCAGATATTATGATCAAATCTGCAGACTGTTAGAGGTACAATCAGGGTACATCTATTCATTCCCAAAGATGTGGTCCTTACAATGGGTCCTGGCCAGAGATTATATGTGGGTCGCTAATTTTTTCTTCAGTCCTTTGGAATCATCAAGATTTCAATGACTTGATTTGATGAAAGATTTGAAAATGAGATGCTGGGTCTTATCTCTTGTTGCCATGCGGGCAAATTTTGGTTGGCTTCACTAAATCTCACTCTAAGAAATTTTGAAAAGTTGGCAGCTCTGACGATGTCTTCTTCTGCTTCTTTTTCCTTTTGCTCCTCCTCTTCTTCTCTGGTTTGTTCTTTTCACTGGTTGCATGTCAGCTATACTATTCAACACTGCCTCCACAGTTTTTCCATTTGCTACGTCAAGGAACGGATCCACAAGGACCCCAAAAACGAACCAAATCCCTCACGTAAACAACAGATATGTAGAAGGATTAAAGTGTCCGTCCATGTACACATCCGACTGATGATGAATGCGCCTAAAGTCCACCAAACCAGAACCCTTAATGCCCTGGCCAAGAAATTCAGTCCAGGAAAGTCATGGGTGGAATTAGGAACAAAAGGGGAGCCCTGATGGAGTCCAGCCCTCCCCAGAAACAGGTCTGGCTTACGGCCAGTGATGCAGACCAAGTTGCGATTACATACATTGGCAGCTTTGTTCACTGAGACAAATTTGTTCATACTGTCGTCTCCAAATGGGAAACCTTTTTCCATTAGACTGGCCTCTACAGAAAGAGGCTAGCATGCAACAAATCAAGGACTTGTCTAACTTTTCATGTATGTGCTGTGTGCACACGTGTTATATTTATGTCACGCAGACTCCACCAAAGCCTTGTGAACCAACCTTTAACAGCCATTACATATCCTTTCTGTGTTTTTTCACTCATATTTTCTTTTCTTTTGAATGGAAACCTGGCCACTGACTCCCGGTCATGAAAACCAATTCAACAGGCCCCCCCAAACATATCTCTTTGTCTGGCATAAGATGTAGTTAATTATGGAATCATTTTCATAGGAACAACCAACACACAGATCAGAAAACATAAACTTGTCAAACCATGACTTTGGTGCAGGGCGTGGGTTGTATTTAATGAGAGAAGTTGGTGCATTTCAAATATTTCAAATGCAAAATAAAGATTTATGCACTGATAGGGGCTTCTCCAGCCTTTTCAGACTCAATGACTACACTACCAGTCAAAGGTTTGGATACACTTACCCACTGGTTTTAATGGAAAGTATGTCTAAACCTTTGATTGTTTACATCCACCACTGGCTTTGCTTAATAATTAGATATTTTGAGTGCAGTGTGGGTGCGATGATAGCGACTCTGTAGACCAATAATAGTCACAGAAGCGGATGCCATGCCATTAGATTCAGGAAAATTCTACTTTGTTGACCATAAAAGAAAGAGCTCTAATTAAAAATGACATTTCCTAAAGAAACTCTAGAAGGAAAGAAAATTTCCAGCAAAGGCCAGAGAAAATATCAAGCATCGGCTCAGGGTCATAAATCGTTTGATGTCTCAGCTCTAAAACTAAATAATACCTGGATATATTCCCCACAAAAGGGCCTCAGAAGCTGTCAAAATGATAGCCGTGTAAATTGTGATAAAAACACAGACTGTAAGGAGAGTGGAAAGTTGGGCGTGCTGTTCACACCAATTAAACTGCCTGTAGCTGTGGACATCGTTATAAAGCTTGTGTTTATCTCTTTCCACATCGAGAAAATGCTCCTTCAAGGGTTGAAAAAAGTGAGCAGAACATGTTGATCTGACCCACTTTGCTGTTTTAGAGAACAGAACATCACATCCTGACTGTTTCTGAATTCAAAGCAAACACTTGCTGGTCGTCTCCTCCCTCAGAGCAAAACCCCTCTGCAAAAGCAAAACGATCTCTATCTTTGTTTCGAGCTGCTTGGATGGAGCACAGTTTGACAGGATAGAGAAGATCTAACTTGGGAATGAACGCAAAGTCATCTGCCGCCGCACATGCACGCTATCATTATCCGAGCACAAAAAACAACCCCCCTCACTTACACACTCATCTCGCTAGAGATAAAACACACTCATATCTATTTCTGTTTTGACATAAGCCTACAAGTTTAAAGGTCATCAACAGCCTGTGTGGGCAAACTACTAACCCTGTAGAGCAATAAAAAGCAACTTTGGATGAAAAATGATGCTGAGGCAGTTTATCTGCCTGAGATTAACTGTAGCCCAGCAATTAGTCAAGGCCAAAACACGTAAAAAGCGATTTACTGAGGCCCGGTGTAGAAGATTCATAAGGCCGGACTTGAATGCTGCTGTGATATAGGTGATAATGCAGCAAGGAGTAGAAGCAGCTATTGTTTATATCAGTGCTCAGCCGAATGTAGGCCAAGCTACTGGGTTTATGAGATTCCTCTGTCGGGATCCTAATGACCCCTCGACTCCCCCACTCTCCTCCCGTACTAACGCGAGGCTTATCCTAATAATATGCAGCTGTTGGAGAATGTGAACCCAAAACAATGAAATGTGGCTCACGTGAAGAGCTGCACGCACAGGAGCGCAACTGCATGCCAGCATAGACGGTATACGGATGTGCACAAGCGTAGTAGTGACTTTCCCATAATTTAGTAAACTTGTAAATCTGCATCATGTTTTTACATCATAAATTTTGCTCAATGTTTCTGCTGTGACTGCTGCTAAAAATGAGCATGAGACGCATTCATTTCATCACAGGTGACTGGAAAACCAGAGGCTATGTGAAAAGATCACTGTAGTGAATAAGGGAGTCATTTTTCAGTCCATCATAAAACCTTTTTTTTCTTTTTTAAACGGTCTAATTTATAGGGGTAATAATAAATATTTGGATTAGATGATCAATACCAATACTTTTTTGCTTAAAATGTCCCGATCACTTGATAATACTGCCTCCAATTATTGATCACTGTTATGATCATAATGAAAGGCACTTTTGTTAAAACATTTTTAAATCAAACCGAACGGCAGAACGGAGAAATTTAAACCTGAGCCTTTTTTCTTTGTAAACAACATTGAATATTGTAACGATATTGGATTTTTCATCTGACACTTTTGTTTGAAGAAATAAAGTCAACAATGCAAATTAGCTAAACAAAAGCAAAACGACCATTCATTTAGCTCTCATTCAAATTATTTGGCCTTTTGGCCCCAAAGTCCTTGACAAGAAATCTCGTCACATTGGACTTAATCAATACTGATACAACCTTTGGTATCAATGCTATATATATTTGGCCTAATATACATTACTGTAGATGTTCCAGAGTATCTTTAATCTGCAGTCCCTGGACAAAAAGAAACAGCAGTAATGTGATGCTTTGAATGTGTGTTGCTGTTTCCAGTGATAGTCGACTACAGTTCAGCAAGTATCCTGCTAATGCAATCTGCAAACTTCAGATTCAGAAGTCAAGCTTGCAGGGAACTTATAGGGCGACTAAAAGTGCAGCATTTAGGTGCCTGAATAGGTTCAAGTCCAGAGGTTTCACTAAAAAACAACATTAAAATAATAAAGTAAGAATATATCAGCGGTGGATATCAGGTTTTTGGACTCATCCCCTGCACTTTTCATTTTCCTCATCTTCATGTAACGTCTAAAACTTCTATCCATCCATTGGCTCTTAGAGTCAGGCTACACCATGGACACGTCAACAGTCCATCATGAGGGCAACACAGACACAAAGAACCACTCACACTGAACATTCACTCAAAGGGAGAATTTAGAGACTAAATTCCTCATAAAAAGCCCATTTCTGTGATTCTATTGTCCTGTGATGTCTGTAATTTCTGAACATTAGATTTCTTTCTAATCTTTCTTTGCATTACTGGGAAAACAGAGGATCTGGAGCCAGTGCTTCTCTAATGGAAACATGTTTCGTCTTTGTTTTGTTTAAAACTCTGTGATATTACATGAGAAGCCTGATTTTTATGATTGTGGCTTTACACTGTTTTCCTCTGTTGCCGTCAAGCTGTGGTTTGAGGCCTGAAGTGCTGCGGCTCTCTCCGCAGCCTCCTGTTTTCATGCTCGGCTTTTATAGCAGGATTACTGGCTGGTTCATGGACACCAACTGACCACAAAGTGACACCATGACTGGTCTGTGTTGATTGTCCTTCACTCGGTCAGGGAGAAGTCAGAACTGCACAAAATTCCTTGTGTTTGGTCTAATCTACTCTGAGTAGCTGTTGGGATTTGCAGGATTAAGACAGTTGTTGTTAATGGAGGCCTGAATACTTTTCCATGACCATCATAATTTTCCAGTATTTGTTATATTTTCCTATAGGGTACCACCCAACAACACAGAGGGAATGAGTGAAGTCTAACATGCATTCAAACTACATTGAGACACACCCAAAGTAATCCATCCATCCATCCATTTTCTGTACCGCTTACTCCAATTGGGTCGCGGGTGTGCTGGAGCCTATCCCAGCTATTAACAGACAAGACCTGAACACGTCCCAAAGTAATACATGTGAAAGATAACTAAGATAAATATAGAACAACATTATCAAATCTTTAGGAGTATGCAAGAGCAACATGCTGCATTTTCATCCTGTCTCTTGTCTGAGCTCCACCAGTCAAAAGAAGTCAGTCTGATGTTGATCTCTTGTCTCATCTCTTTGTCCTTTTTTAATCTCACCTGAGTTGACAAAATTTCTTCTATTATATCCTCTTCTTCTTCTTTGCTGTATTAAAATATCATTTCCAGCTCTTGTGTTTCGTCAGTGTGCCAAGTTTTTATGTAGTATTACTTCAAGTCCAGGTGTTTAACTTAAAATTTGAAATTCAAATTCTCATTTCCACATACTTTGTTGTTCGAGATTTTTATTTACGTGACCCCTGTAAGTGCACCTCTGTGACATCTTTATTACCAATAAGCAATGCTATGCTTTGTAAATGTGCAGTTTATACAAACTTTGTACATTTTCCTCGTGGTCCTGAGGGTGGGAGTAAAAGATGGGGGTCAGCGAAGCTAACCTCGGTTCCCTCTGTAACTTTCCCCTCCAGCCTCTCACCCATGAAACCCACGTTTCTGTAAATACTGCTGTGTTCTCAGGTAAGCTGCCCAAGTTAAATAAAGTAAACACACATAGCTACAGCTAAATAAATATACTTTTGAGTTTGATGCATGTGACCATAACCAAAATTGACAAAGTCTCCCAATCCGGAGCAGCCCATCTGGCCCGAAAACAAACAGAAGAGAAATAAAATGTGCTGTACCAGAACCAGGATTAGATGCGGCCTCCTCAGTCTGCTGCATTTGCAGTGATAAAATAAGAAGCTGACTTGCCAGTTGCTTCACTTTTGATAGTCATCGCTCATAAAATGCCACTCTAACATCTGAGGAAAGTAATTAAAGCAGAGAAAAGGAACTGAACATCCCAGTACCATCAGTGTCTATTACCATCTCAGCAGCAAAGCTTTTGCAAATCCTCCTGGCTCTGATCTCCATGTGTCTGGTGGGTATTACAAAAAAAAGGACCAGTCTGGTTGCTGGTAAAAAATCGAGATGGCATTCACAGCAGCAAAGCTCTGTGTGCAACATACGATGACCGCAAAACAACATTTTGGTCCAGAATTGAAATAAAAAGGGCCATGTGACTGCGGTCTGACGTCTTTCATCGCTGGCTCGTTTCGGGCAGCATCTGCAGGGATTTTGCTCTAGACAGTATTGTAGTGACTGATCATTACTGTTTGTGAAGAGCATGAGCTTAATATAATTGAGGAAGGGCATGCTTCCTCCATTATAAACCCAGAAAGAGACGGGGGTTGTAATGTAAAGATGTACACTGCCCTCCAGTGGAAGTGGGTAGAGATTTGACTCAAACATGGACTCTTTTCACCCATTCTTGTTAACACAGCTTTGGTTATATTTGCAGAAACTAATGCACAATGTATTCATTAGATACACACATTGTGAATGATCCAATTAAAGCCAGTCTTGGTTTAACTGGTTTGCCCATAAGGTATTTTT
Organism: Craterocephalus amniculus; assembly: GCA_036024015.1. Lineage (NCBI taxonomy): Eukaryota > Metazoa > Chordata > Actinopteri > Atheriniformes > Atherinidae > Craterocephalus > Craterocephalus amniculus. The sequence goes on along the minus strand of JAVQJG010109061.1, from coordinate 5,565 downwards.
TTCATTCAGTCTCTCTGCCACTTACTTTCATATTTCACATTTTCAATGCTCAACATGGCTACAATTCCCCCTGCAAATCATCACATGATTATTTTTTGTGTTAATGTGGCATAACACAACTGTTAAACATCCAAAAATACTAATAAAATGGATCAATTGTTGGATGGATCTGATCTAAAACTGTGCAACAACATTTTGTGCACCGACTGCGACCATGCACAGAACCCAGTAGATCTTAAAAGGATCAGATGAAGCAACTTGGTGCATGCGGTTTAGTCTAGTGAGGACAGCAGTGAGCTCTACACTGGGGAATCAAAAAATAAATAAAACTCAGACAGATGGACGCAGCTCTTTTCCTCCATCTTAAAAGTTAAAAGCAACACTTTTGAGGACCACATTGTTGAAATCTTGAACAGAGACAGGTGATTTGAGCAGGCAGTGTCCAAAGTGTGAATGAAAGACACAATTCTGCACCCACAATAACATCTTTTCACCACCTAAGGAGACTAACAACACTTATACACACTTAGAGTCAAGTAAAACTGAACAATGATAGTAGACTCTAAAGACTAAACAACGTTCAGTTCACACATTTTGTATCCTTTCTCCCTCGGACTAGTTCCAATCTACAAATAATCTCTTAATACAAAGTCGCACCATTTGATGTTACCATTATTGTTAGAATAAGCTATGACTATAACTCCACTGTATTACAGCTGCCACTGCTGCTATCTTTGAAAACCACTACTTAAGTATCAATTACTGCAGAGAGTAATGATTCATAACAAGTGCTACTGATCAAATGGACTGCAGGTAATGAGCTGGTCACTAAATACTCGTCCATCTGGTCCATTAACACTAGAGGGAGGCAAACTCTACAAGTCTACATGACTCATGTTTAGAACTCCACTTTTGCAAAACACAAATTAGTCAAACAGAAAGTCGTCAAACATGCCCTGCATACAGTCAAAGTCTTCACATTATTATTAGTGGTCACAAGGTGAAGTTCTCGGTCCCAACAAGCTCCAGACGGGGTGACTCAGGTTTTCTTTGCATCTTTGATAACCTGATATCATCTTTTAGTGTTGGATTCCTGTCAGCCGGTGCCACAAGCAGAGTAAAACAAACACTTGTAATTATTTGTGCGCAGCGTTTTCTCTCTGGAATTACCGTGCTGCGGTCTGTAAACTGCACAGTAACAACCTTGGCTGGGACTCAGCCGCATGCTGTAGTTCTGAGTGTTTCCCACATGGGGGGAGAAGAAAACTACAAGAAAATCTAAGAAGTTACATCTCACCTTGTCTTTTTTTTTTTTTTCCTAAGGAAAAGGTTTATTGTGCTCCAAATGAGCTTTTCAGTCAGCTTAGTACAGAATTGTTGAAGTCCAAAACAAAATTAGCATACTGCATAAACAGCAGACTGAGCAACAGATGTTTAAGTTACACTGTGCTCTTAATTTAATGTGTTGAATAACGTTGTGTGTGAATTCTTATTCGTTAAGTGGTATGCATGCATGCGCACACACATTTGTGCTTCCGTTTTCCACGGTCACTGTCACATGACGCATGTGACAATCTCGTTTGTGCAGAAGCGAGTGCATGAATCTGCCCTTCGTCAAGGAAGACAAGGTTTTTCCTCTCATTAGATATACAACTCCATTTCTAAAATTGGCGAGTGCAGTGATTAGTAAATCTATTTTTTTCATTCCCAGTAGAACATAAACATATCAGATGTTGAAAGTGAGACATTGTACCATTTCAGGGGGGAAATGAGCTCATTGGTGAGTCTGATTACAGCCACACATCTCAAAAAAGTAGTTCCAGGGTGATGTTGATCAGTGTGTAGCATCGCCTCGTCTCCTAACATCCGTCTGTAAACTTCTGGATGGTAAGGAGGCCAGTTGCTGGAGTTTTAGGAGAAAAATGGAGTCCTTCCCTGAGAGAGACAATGTCTGGATGGGCGCAAATGTTCCTTTAACACCTCCATGCACTTTTCAGCATTGATGGAGCTTCACAGATGTGGAAGCTGGCCATGCCATAGGCTCTAGTGCTGCCCCGTACCATCAGAGGTGCTGGCTTATGCTAATAACAATCTATGCCTCCCACCTCCTTCACTTTGCAGGACACAGTCACCAAAACTAATTTCAAATTTTGTTTAATCTAACCGCTGAACAGTTTTCCACTTTGGTTCAGATCATTTTGAACTTTTGTCCAGAGAGTTGTCCATCAGAAAAATATACTGAGATTGGCCAAGAACATAACATCTAATCCAAACCTTGTATTATACACAGAATATGAGCTTCTACCATCCAAAAACTTATACTGGGTACCAAAGTTCAGTTAAGTTAAACCAAAAAACTTCTTTAACCATCAGCAAATATTGCAGCTTAACTCAGAACTTTAATAGTTAGAGGGCAGGTGAGGGTGTGTTGGTGGAGTGACAGAAGCGATTTCATGTGTGTATTGTCCAGATGTTTTAGGTGTAAAACTGTAATGTTAGAATGTGTGTGTTATTTATCCCATGTTTTTTTTTCTGGAAGCATGGCTGATGTGACGCAAAACAAATTTCAGACACATCTGACAAAAAACAATGTATAAGTTATTTTTCCCATGTCAGAGCTTTAACACGCCTTTATAGATTTCAGGGTGAACTGTGACGGTGATTCCTAAAAATGCCCATGTGGCGTTTACCAGTAGAGAATCATGTCTCTTAATGTAGTGCCATCTGCCTTATTCCATGCTCACAGATTCCCCTGACTCCTGAAGATTTCACTTCTGAAAAAAAATGTATTCCACAATATAAATGTTTTAGTCTCATTTTTGTCTCTAAAGATTTGTTTTTGCAAATCTTTACGTCAGAGAGAGATGGGTAAGCTGTCAGTTTCAGCATCTCAACTGGGAATAAAATACAGGTTGATGAGATTAGCAAATCACTGTTTTCCGTTTTTATTTACATTTTAAAATCGCCCGACTTTTGTCTGGAAATAAATAAGTATACAGGATTCTCTTTCATGCTCTTAAGTTTAAGGTTTAGTTGAAAAAAGCTTTCTTTTTAAAAAAAAAAAAAAAAAAAGGTGATAAACCTTGTCTTCCTGGTTTTTGTTTATTATCTGTGTTTGTTCTGTCTGGCTCTCTGAGCTCATCTCATTTCCTGGTGTTTGCTTAGCTCTTTCCATGGACCACTTGTCAATCAAATGAAGTTCTGCTTTAGTCCATATGAATGTCCTTTTTTCTCCCACAGTCCGTTTAGGATTTCTGCTTTTCATGGATCTTCCAGTAATCTTCTAACTTCCAAACTCTGCCATTCACAGTTTGCTGTATATAATAAAACAAATGCAAGATGGTTGTTTTCTCTTTTTCATCTTGCAGGTTCCATGAAATTAAAACACCTTGTTCGATAAAAAAAACACCTCAGGTGTCTTTTCTCTTCTTTATTCCAAATACATTTGTTTCAGAAAACAAATTGATACAGAGTAAGGGGGGGGGGACTTCAAGAGTTCAAATAGAATTTGCAAAGATTCAATAGTAAACACATGAGACTGGTGGTTTTGTTAGATTTACATCTCAGAGTTCCCGTGAAGGAATAAGAGCTCTCTCCATTTTCCTCTTTTTGATATCCAGTCTGCTTTTGTTTGTTTATAGCCCTCTAGGTATCCATTTCCATTCAGGGCTACTTATTCTACTGAATTACATCCTCTAGCAACAAAAGGTGACACTATGCAGTCATTTTACAGTTTTTCACAGAGAATTCTTCTGATTTGTTTTGCTAGAGAATAAAAACAAAACTATTGCAATCAGTCATTTTGTGGAGCCAGGTACCAGTCTTTTTCCAGTGGAAGTTATGAAGTCTACTAAAAAGTTGTTGTAAGGAAATATTTGGGAAAGAAGAAGCATTCTTAAATACGTAGATGAACTAAATACATGTTGTAACATGAAATGGGTCCATAGCTGATATTTCAGCCCATCCAAAGATGATTGCAGCCGTTTTCACACATCATCTCTGCAGAAGTTCAGGAGAATGTGGAGACAAGTTGCTCTGGATTTTTCCTTAACTGCATGAATTTTTTTCATGGGGAGGCAAGGCAAGCACACATCCCAGGAAAGGGGCGGCACATGTGAATGACATTTTTTTTTTTAATAACTTAAATTCTATGAAATAGTGATCTAATTATTACAACTAAAAAGTGGTCATCTAATGTAAAAAGTAAAATAAAATTTATGTAAACAACGAATGATTTAGGATGACCCTGCATTGTCATTGAGCAAACTTTCACAAATCACAATTTTTATAAGTGTGCCCCCGTCCGTTGATGGCAGAGAATAGCACATGAAGCGTTAATATCAGAACTCTACATACTATACTATAATGAGTGGAAGGGGGAAAAAGATGTCAACAGAAATAAAAAGGTAGTTGCATAGCAGCTAAAGCAAAAAAAATTTGTTAAAACCAATAAGCTAAAGACCAGTCCATGGCACCATCTGTTCGTACGTTTGTATGTAAGCATCGGGTGCATTTGGTCGTCTTTGATGTTATTGTCAATGTCAAGGGGGGCCCTCCGGAAAAAGTTTTGGAAAGTTTTGTGGAGGTCTAACTTGTTGATCTCCCGGAGATTTCTCTAAAGGACCAGGTTGAAGCATCAGGAGTGCAAAAGATTAGGTTCTGTTTTCAGCGCATTAAACAGAAAGTTCTCTGTGAAATGTGAGCAACAAGTAGTCCTGAAGACATTTATTGGTGGGAAAGACGTTTTTGCTTTGGTAAGAGTCTGTTAGCCCCGCAGGCTACACACAAGTCAGAGAAAAGAGTGCTGTGATTGGTTTAAGCTTTGACTGATTTAAGCTTCGACCAATCACCAACAGCGACATTTGAAGGAGGCGGGTCAACCGTCCCTTCTCAGAAACGGTTTGCCTGTTGGTCTTTGCCAGACCAATTATGCTCGCATTGAAGTGGCGTTAGCCAGGCCAGCAAAAGATGCAAATGCTCCGGTAGATTAACGCTAATCTTGCAGAAACTGCACCAAATCATTGGTAAATTGCTTAAAAGTTTGCTTTTTTTCTTTAAAATTTGAGTTTCCTCTGGTGTACAACCACTAAACTTAAAAAATATGAGATGATTAAATCAAATCGACAATGCTACACAGATACAAACATTCTTGTGGTTTTATTCCTTTATTCTCAAGTAAAAGGTCCTTGTAGAGACTAAAGTACAGGAGCATGTCTTGAGCCTTTTACTCTCTTTTTTGTTGTATTTTTTGTTTTAAGTTTCTACACTTTATAACTGATGTGTGGTAATGTCTTTTAGCCTTCGTCGTGTGAAAGGTCTTTATAGATAAAGTTGGTAAAAACGACTACAACTGTGCAGTGGCGGACTTACCATTAGGCAAAACTAGGCGGTTGCCTAGGGCCCCAAGTTCCCTGAGGGCCCCATAAAACCAATCAATAATTCAGTTATTACTTATTTCCGCACATTTATTATGTTTTTAATTAAAATCGGATCGCTAAAATAAAACCACAGTGGAATGCCAGTGCACTATCATATGTGTGTGTCTCGGGGCCCCCCCTTCAGTCT
>JAVQJG010109053.1:0-11683 GCA_036024015.1 Craterocephalus amniculus | reverse complement strand
AAAAGAAAAGAAAAGAAAAGAAAAGAAAAGAAAAGAAAAGAAAAGAAAAGAAAAGAAAAGAAAAGAAAAGAAAAGAAAAGAAAAGAAAAGTATTTAGCATGGACAATGCCATTAGCTATATTTGATCCAACCTGGCAACCCGCGGGTCTGGTCGCAGCGCTGAAAAACTTGTTGTTGTCTGGGAAAATGGCGTCAAACGTAGAGGCCCCGGAGCGCTGGTACCTCGCCCTTCTCGGCTTTGCGGAACATTTCCGAACCTCCAGTCCGCCCAAAATACGACTGTGCGTGCACTGTCTTCAGGCTGTGTTTCAGTTTAAGCCTCCGCAGAGGATCGAAGCTCGGACACACCTTCAGCTGGGCTCGGTTCTCTACCACCACACCAAGAACAGCGATCTGGCCCGTAGCCACCTGGAGAAAGCGGTGAGGGGCGTTTGAGCTGGGAAAGAGCGGGGATGCGGCAGAGAACGGGACTATTGCAGGCCGCAGATAGTAAAAACAGCAAACTGCGGAAGTCTTTCTGTTGTTCTTGGTGGACGGATATTAAAATGGTGAAGTGGTTTAAATGCGAGGCTTTCTAGACTGAAGATTTATCTGCTGTGTGTGTTGAATTTGGTCCCGGTTCGGCTACTTTCGTGCTTTCTCCGGTGTTAGTCGAAGTGCTGTCAGGGATTAAAGTGAATTAAAAAATAACGATAGCAAGTGAAACGCCTCTGAATTTTTTTGTTTTCTTTCTTTTGCAGTGGTATATTTCTCAACAAGTTCCTCAATTTGAAGATGTTAAATTTGAAGCCGCCAGCATTTTGTCAGAACTCTTCTGCCAACAGGTAAACCCATTTAAGAGAAGGACACCGCAATTGTAATTTAGAAACGAAGCAAAACTGACACCTTACTCTTAGCTTAGGGCTGAAAATAAGCCTTGAATGTCATGGTGGTGCGTGATGCTATTTATTATCAACTTTGATGAATGATTTCTTTTTCCCAATTCTCAGAATTTGGTGGACTCTGCAAAACCTTTGCTGCGTAAAGCCATCCAGATTTCACAACAAACACCATACTGGCACTGCAGACTGTTGTTCCAGTTGGCGGTATGTATCAGTGCTGTGTGGCATGATTGCAGTTCTATAGGAGTAACTTTGTTTCATCAACTCCACTGCATGGCTGTCAGTGTCTGAGTTGAAATAGAAGTGGGAGTGCCTTTGCTGCGATGAAACTTTGCCGATAGTCTGAATACTTGGCTGACAGTAAACAGCATGTGCCCAAACAACAAAGTACTCTATTATGACAGGAGTTTTTCTGTCTTTCAGCAACTTCATACACTGGAGAAAGACTTGGTGTCAGCATGTGACCTACTGGGCGTTGGAGCTGAGTATGCCCGAGTGGTTGGCTCAGAATATACCAGGTAGATGTTGATTTTATGTCATACTCTGCATATTCTCAGATCAAAATATTTATAGGCCTTTGAGTAATTCATATATGTTAATCTGGCTATTTCAATTTAGTGATCTGCTTTATTTATTGGTTTGTATGTTGGGGTATTACCACTTTATATGCAATTCTAATCTACATCGTAGAATCTGTTGATCTCTATAACATTTTTTGTTTGTTTGTTTTTTAGTTCTCATTTCCATAATTCCTACAATCAAAAAGTGTTGCATAGAAATGTAAAATAGGATGTTCATGAAATCATGTAGACTGAACTAGTGTCGATTTAAGCGATTTATGCACTGCATTGTGATTAAAATAAAAAATAAACTGTAATGTTTTTGTATTCGACCACTTTTATCTTGGATTGTAGCATGATTTTGCCACAGCTTGTTTCAATAAGCTCATGTGAGGTGCTGATTTTCATATCTCATTCATTGGGCACCTAACATCGGTGAACTTTGGCTAGACCAAGTGAAGCATACCCAGATCATTTACCTATTCTCTTACACAGAGACTACTCTGATTGGCTGTTTAGCTCAGTGATTGATCTCTGTTGTTACTGCAATGTTAACTGCATTTTCTTTTAAGCTAAGAAACATACAATGCAAAACATTGTAAAAACAATCCATGCAACGGGTTGAGTTGAACCCAGATTTTATGTTCTGAAAGTGTGAAAACATCTTTACCTGAACTTCAACTATGTTGGATACTAAATTTGAACTTTTTATTAACCTGATTCAAACAAATATTGTTTAGCATTTATATATTTTTTCCTTATTGATTAAAAACTCTTTCATTCTGCGCTGCAGAGTTATGCCCTCTTATAGTGGCGTAGGTCGTACGTCACAGCTGAGTGTTGGAGACCAACTTTGCAGCATGTTTTAGTGCACTTTACATTTTTAATTTTTTTTCTTTTAGAAAATATCAGCAGTAGGAGGTCCGACTGTTATTTCTGGTACTCGGCATGTTTTTGCTGTATAAAAGTCCTAAAGCTTATGTCATTTTCACAACTGAAGTACTGTTTACAAGAAATTAAAATCACTTTAAACAGTAATTTTATAAAACTGCTCATAAATAAATTTCTTTTTTTGAAAGCAATCTTCAGAGGCTGTTTTCATACCATGCAAAGACTGTAAAAACTAAAAGAAGTACGGTCTGATTTGATTTTAAAAATGCACACCAAGTGTTATAACTTAATCAGAAGTACTCCATAAATCTCTTTTTGTTTCCCCCTCTGTCTCTAGGGCTTTGTTTCTTCTTAGTAAAGGAATGGTGAGTCTTCTCTTCTTATTTTTACAAAGCTGTATAAATACTTACAAAACCCTCTCTTATTACATCATAGTTATCGGGGTGTTTTTTTTCCATGCTTTCATCTCGATATATAACAGTGGCCAGCTGTATTAGTACATTATTGTTGAATATCTATTAAATTTTCATTGTGTTTATCTTTTCTCACCTTCTAGTTGCTGCTAATGGAGAGGAAGCTCGGCGAGGTGCACCCCCTTCTCACACTGTGCGGGACTATAGTGGAAAACTGGCAGGGAAACCCAATCCAGAAGGAGTCTCTGAGGGTCTTCTTCCTGGTGCTGCAGGTCACACACTACCTGGATGCTGGACAGGTAGGAAACCCACTTCATAATGGAGGTTCGTTTTAATGATGTAAGGTGCGATCGGTTGCAATGTTTGTGTCGCCACCAGGTGAAGAGTGTGAAGCCGTGTCTGAAGCAGCTGCAGCAGTGTATCCAAACCATCTCTACACTCCACGATGATGAGATCTTGCCCACCAACCCCGCGGATCTCTTTCACTGGCTGCCCAAGGAGCACATGTGTGTCCTCGTTTATTTGGTAATGTGCATCTTTTTTTCTTCTCAGCTGCATATACATTCATATTTTTAATTAAATGAATATAAGATTGTGTAGTTAAAAGTATGTTTTTTTGTTTTTTTTTCTTTTTCTTTACAGGTGACAGTCATGCACTCCATGCAAGCAGGCTATCTGGAAAAAGCCCAGAAGTACACCGACAAGGCTCTTATGCAACTAGAGAAACTAAAAAGTGAGATGCTGTGTTGTCAAACAAGTTGTGCAGCAGGTTAAAAGGGCGTTGCATGTAATTGTATTTCTTGTTTTTAGTGTTGGACTGCAGCCCCATCCTCTCTACCTTTCAAGTCATTCTGCTGGAGCACATCATCATGTGCCGACTCGTCACTGGCCACAAGGCCACAGCATTACAAGAGGTACATTGTTTCTCGTCCCATGGCCATCTCCTGAGATCTGTTCTATTTTAGAGAGTATCATCATGACGGATGCAGTTAAGCCTAATTAAGCAGCCTTGAAAGCTCTGTTTTGTTAAATGTCACAGAAGTAAATTTGAACGCTTGAGCAAGTTTTTGAAAGTGAGCAGATTAACTGTTTGTTCTGTCTGCTCAGATCTCGCAGGTTTGTCAACTGTGCCAACAATCCCCCAGGTTATTCACCAACCACGCTGCTCAGCTACACACACTATTAGTGAGTATTTCCACTTGCTTCTTATGGGTTGTAGCTATCAGATCAACAGATCGACTTTGTGTGTTTTTCCATAACACTTTGAAATGAGGGGAAAAAAAATACCTAAGAGGGTATAAAAGTCTAAATGTTTACATCCACCCTGTAGCTTTTGGTCACCTGGCCCTTGAGCCAGAGGCTACTTACACACTGCAGGTCTTTTAGAGTGATTGCTCATATCCAATTTAAATACGACCTCCAGTGTGAACTGTGCGTGGACATGAAGTGAACAGTGTGTGTGGAAGAAGACATGGTGTCACACACTTTGTAAATGTAATTGTGTTTGTAGAAGTAAATAGGGATTCTACAAGTTTTTGTGCAATTCGAACTGACAAAATTCTGACCAGTTGTGATAAAGGAAGATTGAGAGAAAAAAGACTGAAATGCCGGCTGATACCTCTGTGGATGTGTGACTATCCCATAGGGTGGTGAAAAATTTTTTTTTTTTAAAATCGGAATCGAGATTCTTGTTCATCAAGATTCAGAATCGTTTCAAAATTTCCAAGAATTGATTTTTTTAACTGGCTAAAGGCTATTAGCGGGACTTTCAAAGCTGCTGCTAAGTGACAAAGACATGTTAAACTTTGCCATGTTAGTAAAGTTTAAACTGTTCTTTGATGAAAATGATCAGTTTTCTTTCAACTAATGAAACAATTCCTCAGAGCTGGTTCTGGCTTATAGAGGAATGGAGTTAATCTGCACCTTCTGTTATTAAAAGAGGATTTAATATGATTTAAGATTGGTTTGAATCGATACAGAATTGAATCGTTACCCCAAGCATCGGAATCTGATTTTAATCGTGAGTTGCTGCAAGATTTACATCCTTACTATCCTGCTTTGGTGGCATAGAAGTCACATAAAATACAAAGTGAACATTCAGCCTATGGTGGCTTTCGAAAGCGATTTGATATTAGTTCCACGTGTGGAAGTGGCCTGGGACAAAAATTGGATTTGTGTTGTTTAGACTGTAATATAACGATCAGATATGGGTCACATGAGAGAGCAAAGAGTTGCATATGAGTCACTTTTGTGTCACTTTTGCCTGCAGTGTGAACAGAGCCAATAATATGTTGGGAGGATCCAAATGTTAATTGGCTAACAGCATTTTTTAAGCTTGCTACGGTGTGTCCTTCAGAACAGAAAAGAATGGGGTTTACAGCTGTTCTCATTCAGATATCAGATAATAGCAGATAGTAGCAGTAATTATTCAACGTTCTTTATAATTTTGACTCTTCAGTATGTTAAAAACAATATTTTTAGCTAGTCCCATCCACTGTCTGTATGTTTTAAAAAATCCCAGTGCACTTCACATGTACTATGTTACTGTGACTATTAAGACTTTGGTCTTATGCCTCATTTGATTAACTTTCTCTTTTTTTGAATGAATCGTACAACACATGCAGATCTGCGCCTCAGTGTTAGTCTGATAGAAGCCATAAGAAAAAAGCTACATCCAAATAAATTGACATTTCTGATATGTTGTAAAGTTAAAAGAATTGTTTGGACAGGAAGTGATTGTTTCAATGACACGCAAGTACTTGGAAAAAAAAATGTTTCAATTACTGTTAAACATGAAAAAGAAATAGGAAAGGACTTTTTTTGTCCTACAGTGGGGAGATTCAGAAGAAATAAGAAAAAGAGCAGCACAGAGAGGAAAATAAAAATGCCAAAAGAATAATGCATAATATATACATGTTATGTGACTAAAATTAGGTATGAACCGGTCCGCAAGCTTGTAATTGTGCAAATGAATAATTTACTGGTTATTGGTTGTTAATGAAGAGTCTGATAACAGGTTGTACTCTTGCCACAAGGAAATAAAAATATCAAAATATATGTTATATCTTGATTCTTAGATATTTGTCAATAGTCTCCTTATATGGCCCTCTATCTTCTTCTCCCAGGGTCTGTACTGTATCTCGGTGAACTGCATGGATAATGCAGAAGCACAGTTTACTACGGCCTTGCAGGTGAGTACGCATTGGATGTTCGTCCCCTTTATTGTACTTCCTGCTGCAGTGCTCAGTTCTCTCATCTAAAAACTTCTCCAAATTGCTGTTTGTGTACCAGCTGACCACGCACCAAGAGTTGTGGACGTACATTGTAACCAACCTGGCAAGCGTGTACATAAGGGAAGGAAACAGACATCAGGAGGTTAGTTGAATTATAATTTTGTTTTCAGTTATTAGTGTAAAGGAAATAAAGCACCTTTTTTAAAAATTAAGGAAATTAAAGCGGTTATGATTTAATATGTCATGCTTGTGGTTTACTTATAATCCTGCATGATCGGTGAATCAGTATATTGCTGTTGAAATGGTCCAGGTATCAGCCAAAAAAGTGACAATGCTTCCATCTAAATGTAAATTTTAGTTAATGTTAAATGTTTTACTTTGACTGATGTTGCTATTACATTGTGTCTCCACCAGAGAGCTCCTAGGAGCTCTTTTTTTCCCCACATGTCCCATCCATCAAACAGCCTCTTAACTGAACTTGACTGATCCTTACCTCAGTTCTAAATACATGATTTATGTTTGCTAAAAGAGTAGCATTGGTTCTTAAAATGTGAAATCTTATTAATTCAGACTTTTCAAACATGAATATAAATATTTAGTTTGCTCCTTAATACCTTTTTTTATTTCCCCTCCAGCTTTACAGCCTCCTGGAGAGAATAAACCCAGACCATAACTTCCCAGTGAGGTAAGAATAATGTGTGTATTTGTTTGAATTTGCAATACTATATTGCATTGTAAATGGTATTAATTGTGCATCCTGTCTTTGCTTTAAATTCAGCTCCCACTGTCTCCGTGCTGCAGCCTTCTACATCAGGGGACTCCTGTCCTTCTTTCAGGGACGATACAATGAGGCAAAGTACGGCAACTAATGAGTGACTTGATGCAAACACACCCATGGACGCGCCTTGCACTGATACTACTTCTCTTTGTGTTCCAGGCGTTTCCTGAGGGAAACCCTGAAGATGTCCAACGCTGAGGATCTGAACAGACTGACTGCCTGCTCTCTGGTTCTGCTCGGTCACATTTTCTACGTCCTGGGCAACCACAGAGTAAGACTAAACCCCTAACGAACATTGCTCATGCTCAGGCTAGAGCTGACTGGATTTTTGCCTGAAACATCTGGGGGCATCTTCATAAAATTATCTAATTTAATAACTATACATGACTACGGTCAAATAAAGACATTGCAGATGTAAAAAAAAAAAAAAAAAGAAAAGAAAAATGGGGTTGGATTGTAAACAACAAGCCAAAGCATTAGGTCCTTCATCACATCCGGGCAATGCTGGAGGACCAGTAACCCATAGGATGCATCCATAGGTCATGTTTTTTGGAAAACCATAAAAGGATACATGACTGCCTTGTGCCATGAATACAAAATAACCTATGGTTTCAAAGGCTTAGTGAAATCCTTTACAGCTATCATCACTGTAGTCATCTATAGCTTCCCACAGTTAGATAAGAAGATATGACAAATGTTTTTTAAGAATCAGTGAGACAAAACAAAACCAAATTTGTAAGTCATCCTAAGCGAGCAGTTTTTTAATCTTTATGAATAAAGTTTCTCCTCTCCTTCTCTTTTCACTTGTTTTCAGGGACACATTGCACTGAAAACTTTTCTACACATGATCTAAAGAATGCATGAGGTTTACTCGTTCTGACCAAACACTTTTCCCTTTATAATTACCAGTTTGTTAGTCAGAAGAGGCAGATGCATGGCTTCTGCGTGCACACATCACTTCTGCATCTGGCCCCTGGACAGAGAATAGGGTTGAATCCCAGGGTCAACAGAGCAGAACAGGCACACACTGACCGATGAATGTAATCTGGGTTTGTCTTTTTCCAGTTTGTTTAATTAAAAGTTGTGTATCTTTTGAAAAGCTGTACAACGCTAGTGACTATCAGTTCTTGATAAATTAATTATTCCCAACAAGGAGACAGAAGTGCGCCGTCACACACAGATGGTGTCAGATGTCATACAGCAGCTGTCTTCAGTTGAATGACAAGTAACAGCTTTTATATGACTCTTGGTTAAAAAGAAAGTAACTGAAATCAGACCTACTCTTCATATATATGTACACGTGTATATATTTTTATATATATGTATAATATTTAGTATAGAAATAAAACATTGCTTTTATCAGTAATCATGGTAGTACAGATGTTTCTCATCACAGCATATAGGGGGAATCTCTCCTTAAGGTGATGTAGCAGTAGATTTGCAATTTGCAATTTGCAATAAGAACAGTACTTCGTGATGCTGCTGTTTCCAAAGATGAGAAATCATGTTTGTCTGTTTTTTTGTTGTTTCTTTTAAGTTTTTTGTCTTCTGATTGCATATAAGTCTTGTTTGTTGTTCCTCCAATTAGCTGTCTCAGACCGGGAAAAACCAGCCGTGCATCTTTCAAAAACCTTTGGTAGTGGTTGGCCAGCTATCATTCCAGCTCCAACCCCACCCACTTGGATAGCCTATATTTTAGGCTCAGAAATGTTTTATTTGCTTTAAGCCCCGGATACATAATGAATATTTTAATATATCTTATAAATGATTCAGTAATTGTTGCATCCTTTCACTAAACACAGTTTCAAGCTAGCTTTTTCCTAACTTATGACCATTGCCACATGATTTTTAACTTTGTTTTTTTTGTTATTTGTAGAGAGGGAATTATTAAAGCATTTTGCGATCATTATGAATTCAGATTAATTCTTTATTTGTGAAAGCTTTATTAAAGCATTTTATCATAAGCACTTTATTTACGTGAATATGGATGATGCCCCGCAGTTACAATTCAAAAACCAATAATTGTCTTAAATGTTTGTCTTTCTGTGTAGGAAAGTAACAACATGGTTGTCCCTGCCATGCAGCTGGCTAGCAAGATCCCTGACATGTCTGTTCAGCTTTGGTCATCAGCTCTTTTGAAAGGTACATAAACATTTCCTCTCATGTTATAATAAATGTAAAGTACAGCATGTTTGCTGGAAATTTCTAGTAAACTCTTAAAAGTGCAAGCTTTGCAAACACATTTCTGTAGACTACTCTGCTAGATTCACCCGCACAAAACATCATTGATTCAAGCACAAATACTAAAACCCAAACTGTATTTGAAGACTTTGGTTGTGCTCTGCTTTCAGACTTGAATAAGGCTCTTGGAAACAACATAGACGCCCATGAAGCAGCGCAGATGCACCAGAACTTCTCCCAGCAGCTGCTGCAAGACCACATTGCAGCTTGCAGCCTCCCAGAGCATAACCTCATCAGTGTATGTGAAGCAGCTTTGTCTAACTTTCCTTTTTATCACCTTTCACACCTGTAGCATGATGAAGTCACATATTTACAATGTGCATTAAGGGGCTTCTGTCTGCAATACATGTTTCTGAATGACATATCTGTTTTTCAGTGGACGGATGGCCCTCCTCCTGTTCAGATCCAAGCTCAAAACGGTCCAACTACCAGCCTTGCAAGCCTGCTATGAAGAACCTCTCGATGCACGTGATTGTAGCTGGTAAATTGCCACAAGCAGCAGTTTGATGCCTAACAACCTGCTATCCAGACCACTGTAGCTTGAAAGGATTTTAATAAGACAGATTGGACCTTCACTTTATTTGCTTCTCAAGTTTTGTTCCCGATGGTCTACGATTAAATTTTTTCAAAGTTGTAAAACTATTAGAATTGCTGTTGTACATGCATTTTACACTCTAATGGCTTTGACACTTACGGGGTACAAGAGCAGAGTCTGACTGTTGATTAGAGAAGTTAAGGACACAAGGCGTTGTATAAAAGGGCTTCAGTGTTCATATGTAAGGAACCCTTCTATACATTTGCCAGGATTTTTTCTTCCTCCCATATGTTGGAGAACGACGGGTTAGATGGGGTTGGCCCAGTAAAGAAATGTAGAAGAAATTAATTTATTCATGTTGCTATTTTTGTAACTGTTGGTAAATATTTTACATCTTGCCTTTTTGTATGGATGATGTTTTTCTTTCCCATGCATGGAAGTTACTGATGTGGACTCTCTGTACAATAGTTTTTGACTTTGGTTGCTAACAAAATTTCTTTATAGATCTTTTTTGCACAAAATCTATAGTAGGAAGAAAAATAGACCTCATCTAACTTATTTTCACACAACAGCAATTTGAGAAAATGTCATTTTACAAATTAATATTGTATGATGCTTTGGACCAGTGAACAATGCATTGCGTGCATGCGATATATTTAAATATTTTGGAATTTATATGATTTGATCACACATACCCTAAAACACTCATTTCACTAATGTTTTTTTCTGTTCATTCTAAGTTCCATAAAATGTTCATACATGACTTTTTGCAAATCATGCTTAGAGTTTTGGAGTTTTCTTCAGATATTGAAAGGAAATATTTAATTTTGATATATTTCATTTGTCTTGATAGTTCCACTAAATGGTCTCTTCACAGTATGTTTGTATAGATTTGCCACTTGTTGAACCTTTATTGTACAGTGACATTTTATAAATTCAATTTAGTAAAGTGTGATATGTATTATTTTAGCTATCCTATGTAGGTATCCCAATGCTTGGTATTTAAAGCACTGTAAGGACACAGTTTAAGCTTGAGTACTAGCCATATTTTATCCAATGCCTATGTTTTTAATTCTTACATTGTTTTCAATAATTTTCCAATAAAAGTATGATTGAAACTTATCAGTTTGTTGATTTACTTACTCCATCTGTGGGCTTGGTATATATTGTATATATTTTTGATTTGCTGTTAAGCAGATCTGGGGCTGTGAATTGGAGATTATAATCATAATTATTGGACACTGTCCTAAGTGAGTTCAAATACTAGGAAGCCAAGCTGGACTTCTTATTCTACAAAGCCCCCTTGTACATCAGTCAGGTAAATGTTATGATTTTTTTCTTAAAATTTAGTGTGGCATGTGATTAATATGTAGCATTTAGGCAATTTTAGATTTTTCAGTACTTTTGAATAATCCATAGATTTACTGCTTTAATCAAAATGGATTGAACAAGGTGTTGGAAACATTACTGAGACAATTTGGTCCATACTGATATGATGGCATCACACAGTAACTGAGCATTCATGTGTCACCACATCCCAGTGATATTCTCTGGTGATTGTGGGGGAAATTACAGTACAGTGAACTCATTGTCATGTTCAAGAAACCAGACTGAGATAATTTGTAACATACAATGGTCTTAAAAGGATAAACATGGTCAGCAATAATATTTTGTAAAGCGGTGGCTTTTAAATGATACTCAGTTGGTGCTATGGGGGCAAAGAATATATACCCCAAACTATTATACCACCAGCACCAATCTGAATTTGATGCAAAGCTGGGTGGATCCATGCATTAATGTATTTTACTGAATTCTGACCCTACCATCTGAAGATTGCAGCTCAAATTGAAACTCCACAGACCACACAACATTTTTCCTAGTCTCCAAATTACGGGAACCTGTGGGAATTTTAGCCTCAGTGCTTAGTTTTCCTGTCCTAGCCGACAGGATTAGCGCCTGGTGTGGTCTTCTTCTCCTGTACCCCATCTGCTTCAAGGAGGGAGATGTAATGTGTTCAGAGAGGGTGTTCTGCATATGTATACAGGTCTGTCTCAGAAAATTAGAATATTGTGATAAAGTTCTTTATTTCCTGTAATGCAATTAAAAAACATGAAATGTCATACATTGTGTATTCATTACAAATCAACTGAA
>JAVQJG010109033.1:0-11553 GCA_036024015.1 Craterocephalus amniculus | reverse complement strand
GGGGGGGGGACTGAGTTAAAATGTGAAGTTTGATCTGTAAATTAAAAACAAAGTATGACGTTAATGCAGGTGAGAAACATAAACTTTAACCCTGTGGGCTGTAATGATGCCTGTTACAGCCGGGCAATTTATCGTTTGCAGCTTGTAAAAAAGAAAAAACAACCAAAAAAGAAGAAACAACCAAATAAAAAAGAAGGTATTTGTTTTAAAAACCTAAGTTCTATTCTGATTAAAAAAGCTTTAAAAAAAGTTTGATTCATGAAGCAAAACGAGCACCAAGCTCTTGGATTCCCCCGCCGGCAGAAGGAAATCCACGTGAAACGTCTGTCCGTTCGCAGCTGCCGAAGTCTAAAGATAGAAACTGACATTTGGACGAAGCCAAGTTTCACATGTCGGCTGCAAAGCTGCCGTCCGGCGACTGAAACCGGCCAGTTAAGTTAAACAAACACACCTCAGACTCACACACAACCACAAAGATCTGGGGGGGGGTTATGATGTCATCTTCAGGCATAAAGAAAACTTTTCATTGCTCCGTCACAGAACTGGAAGCTATTTTTGTTGTGAAAATGATGTTTATAGAAAAAAACTGAATTGAAAGAAATGTAACTTGCTCCATATATTTTAGATTCCCCCCCCCCTCCACACATTGCTGGGGCTGAGCGTGGGAGGGGGGGGATAAACGGGGAGTGAGGGCGCTCTGCTGGATCTGAGCTCAGCAAGGGAGGGGGAGGAGCTATGCATAATGGGCGGGGCTATGCAGCCGAAGCAGTTTGGCTCCCCCTGGTGGCTTCTACGGGAAAATCAGGGGTTTCTGAAATATTTATGAACAAGATAAAACAAACTGCGTGTTGCTGCAGAGGGAATGCCGTAATTACGTCACTAAGCTAAAAACAACAGGTCATTTTTTTATGTTAAATGGTAAGCGTGTAACTTTAGCGATTTTTTTGTGGACATATTTTGGTACGACAATGAATGATTTGGACATTTTCCGATACTCCTTGTTAACAAACAGCTTTACTTTATTTATGTAGCAAATATCCACACCGCTGCTAGTCATTCTGCTTTCCTTGTGAATGACAGGTTTGTATCGTTAAAGTTAATTTTCTAAAGTTAAACCTTTTTTCAACTTGAGGGAACAGGCGGAAAATGCTTAATTCCTAGGGAATAAAATGCTCCATTCACACAAGAAGGACACTCCATTGGGGCTTTTTTTGCGCCACAAATACGCCGTAAACACGACTCCCAAAGCAAACGGGCGTGAATTCAGGTCTGAAAATTGGCTTAACATGAAATTTAGTCATGCAAATAATTTTATGGCCTGCAGCGCTTTGCTCCTCTTCCATCTAAAGCCATGGCTGAACGAAGTAAGACGGTGGAAACGTGTCTGAACAGGCGGGAAGACAAAGACGATTTGGCGACAGTGAAATGTGGGAAATTACAGGTTTACTGCCCCCTAGTGGCCAAAAATTACAGTTTCCCTTTAATAATGCAGCTGGTTGTTGTAGAAAAATAAATCTAAATAAATATAGATAAATATTGATTGATACTGAGCCCGTCGGGGGTTAAACAGCTTCTAGATGCAAGCGAAAAAACAAACAGGGGGACCAAAACTCACATAAAATAGCTGGAAGTTTTAAGGGTTAAAGTTCATGACTGGGTGTTTGTGTTGCATCCATGAACTCTCTGTTAGTTCACGGCCACTCCAGATCCGTCAGACAACGTCAGAGAGGAAATAACTTCACGTTACTGTTGCTTCTACAAGCTGCTGAGTCATGCTAAGCTGTCATTCTTTTCCTCAAGCTTCACCTCAGAGTCCCGCTGAATGAAAATCAGCCTTAAAACTGACTTCTTTCTTTCAGAGGAACCAGCTGAAAGGACCCGAGTAGCAATCATAGCGAGGACGCACACACGACGTAAACCCTGGAGTTTGTTTTTCACACGCACACGCCAAGTTTCCATCGCATCGTTTCTCTTTAAGAAGAAACTTTTCACGAACTTCCAGCCCCTTCGACTCCACGTAAAGCATAAAGACGAGCAATGCAAAGCTCACACCCACTTCCACTCAGGAATGCATTCACACTCACACAATGACGATGTGTCACTGACACACACTGCTGTGTGTGTGTGTGTTTAGATTTCCACCCACCACTCCCTTCACTGCTGCAGTAAACGCTCGGCTATGTTGCAGGTTTCCACTGCTGAGTCATGGTAGTTTTCACAGCAAAGGAGCCAAAAATAGCTGGAGAAGAGAAAACAACCGATAATCTGGAAACACTGTTATGTTTTCTCTCTGCTCTGAGTGTTTATACAGAAAAACACTGACGTTGTGTGTTTAAACGCTCGCACTGAAACAACAGTCAGGTTACAGATTTTTCATGATGGACACACGGATACTTTACTGAGGAATCAAGACACAACAACACAGTTTAGGACGACGGTTGTTCTGTGGGATAAAGTTATTACTTTAAAGGCCCGGATCAAAAAAGATCCCATCCCCCCTTTTCTACTGAGTTTTTACAAAATGGTAACCTCCGGCTTATAAACATGAGGCCTACAACTAAAACCTAGAAGCCTAAAACTGCAGTTCCCCCCTCCTCCACTAGGGGCTGGCTGAGCCAATCCCCAGAGACTCTCATGGTAAAAAGAGCAACTTTCCAGCAGAATGAAACATGAAACATGTTTACAAAAAACATTTTTGCTTTAAAAGGAACATATCATGCAAAATCCACTTTTATGAAGCTTTAAATACCTGTTTTTATATTTTTAGAGTGTTCAGGAGTGCAGAAAAATGTAATTTATTCACTCCTGGTGCCGCGCATATATCTTATTATTCTCTTTGGGTCATATTTTTTAGTCTGTTTAGTTTTCTTCATTCTCTATCACATTTTCCTCTCTATTAAGTCACTGTTTTTGGTCATGCCGTACGTTAGCGGCTAAGAGGCTAAGGGGGCGGAGTCTAACCGAGAAAAAATGCTCTGTAAGCAGGAAGGGTGAAATGTCTGTTCAGACTTAAAGAGACAGCATCAAATCGAGCTGCTCTAATGACTGTAAAGAAACACCTCAGAACAGGGTTAAGAAGGGGCGTGTGGAGCTATACTAACAACGATTTCAGACCAGAGGATTGCAGTTTTACTTTATATAAACCATAAATTAATGATTTACATGTGAAAAAGAAGGATTTAAAAGCATGATATGTACACTTTAAAAGCTCAGGTTTACCTTCATGTCACCTGTGGGGGGAGGGAAAACACTCCGACTCATTCCTTTGGATGTTATTTCACCCTAAAATTCCTCATTAATTAGGGGCGTGTCGTTTTGATTGACAGGTGCCAGATATCCGGGAAAACGAGGCCAAGAGTAGCACAACCGTGGTTTTTAGCCGCTAACAGCGCCTTAGCTTTAGCCTTCTTCCTCAGTTAGCTGGTTAGCTCCGGGTTAGCTTTGTTAGCTCATAACTCAGAGTTAGATGGCTGTCAATCATCCCTCCCCACGCTCATCCAGCCCTCTCAGCGCCTCCTCGTCGGCCATTTTCGGGTTTTCCAGGAGTCAAGAGACTAGTGCCAGAACCAAGATGGCGACGGTGGGAACCTCCCACTGAGCTTCAGCTCATCAGAAACCTGCGGCGTTTATTTTACAATCTATGGTTTTTAAACATTCTTGGCCAGGTTGATGAATAAAATAAACGCCTTGGTTAGGTTAATAAAAAATGAAATAGTTGGGTAGGCTTGTTTTTACTTCGGCCCTTTACATTTGTTTTTTTTTTGGGCAAAAAACTAAACTAAACTAAACTTGTACATGTGGCCTGTGCACCACAGTGCAGACCACGTCTATGATGACACAACGGGCAGAAACACAGAAAAGTCTGCGTAGGAGCAGATTATCTGGATGCGGCGGCTGAATTATTGTTCATCACTCCATCTCTGCGCTGTTGTGGTCAGCATGCATGTGAGTGGAAGCTCATCCAGTCACCAGACTTTATCATCTGTCTGTGGTTTGTCCACTTTTCTGTGTAATGAAAGCCCTTGCAAACTAAAACCATCATTGGTCATTAACAAGATAACGTGAACTTTTCAGTCATTTATTGGGGGTCGACTGGAGTCGATCGATATCGATACTGATCATGGAATCAATGTTTTCAGTACTGGTATCGATCTGCCCATCCCTGCCTCCAACCTCCATCCCTTTCTGGCATACAACAACTATGCCTGCAAAATAAACCAAACCGGTCGATCCCAGGGATACATGAAGTTTTTTTTATTTATTTGAGCTGCTTGTGTCATGCAGTAAAATTCACCTCAGCTTCGAATCTTCCTGTAAGAACCTGTTAATGTTCCACATCTTTACGAGGTCGCAGACAAACTTTGACCCGTTTCTGTTGTGATTCACTCGTTCAAACAGAGAAAGAGAAAGATGAAAGTAAAGAGAAACACTCCTCCTCATGCTGAAGGCTCGTTGGGTTTTCTTAGAGTAAAACCACCCTTCCCGGGATGAAACTCAGTCTGGTTCCCATCCTGGACACGATGGGACCAGCAGAAAGGACCCCCGAAAGATCCAGATCCTGGAACCACTTCCTGTGATAAGTTGTAAGATGCACAGCAAAGCCATTTCCCCTGCCCACTCATTAACTCTGCCAGTCCTAAAAACACACAATAATTAAACTTGTTCTAATCTCTTCTCTCAGATCTGTCCGGAAACCAGTCTGTGTGGAGGTGGAAAGTGGAAAATAACCCTTTAAATCTAGAACAGGGGTCTCCAAAGAGCCAGTTGTGCCCCTGGTCCAGCTAAATGAAACACGTTTAGAGCCACAAATCTTACGTCACCTTTGGGAAAAAAGACAACTATTAATTCTTTATAAATAGCTACCATGGGAAATTTGTCATTTTTGAACAACCATAATTTAATTTTTCAGTTTTAGAATATAGAAAAACCAAACTTTGCAAAAAGAAGATTTTCCTCGTGGTGGGGATATTTGTGGAAAATATTTTGCTATTTCTTTTAAAAATTCTACAGCTTCCAAACTGACAAGAAAAGTAGATCTAACAGAATATTACTGGCCTTTTTAGTGCCAATATCTACAAATTCAAAGCAACTAATTTAATGGAAAAACTGCTGAAACCTGCATTTGTCACAATATCTATATTTTAGAACTTTAGTTGTTTCTTTATCATTTTTAGCTTGTTATTAAGAGCCATTGGAAGGTCCAAAGAGCCCCTTGTGGCTCCGGAGCGGCAGGTTGCAGATGCTGGTGTGGAAGTTGTTGCAAACGTGCACGGACGATGCAGAACGTTACCTGCTCCGAGCTGAGCCACCTCCTCCAGCTCTTTCTGGGTCTTTGCAGATGCAATGGCCTCCGGGAGTCGGAGCATGAAGGGCAGGACGTCTCTGCGTCAGAGAGGACATGAGACTGAATGAGCTGCAGAAACTACGATTAGTTTGTGTTTTTAAAACATGGTAACAGGTTTGGCTGGTAATCCCCCCGGACTCTGCTGTACAGAGAAGTGAAAACGTCCTCAAACGTGTACTCTCTGTTTCCATGATGCACGCTTCCACAGCATGGTGGGAACAGGACTTTCAGTAACGATAAGATCCCTGAACGTTGGCCAGGGATCATGTTCGGTTCGTGGTTTAATGGTTCGTTGTGCAGATGACTTCCTGTCTGTGCCTCCTGAGGAAAGGCTGCTCTAAAACAGGAAGTGAGAGCGGACCGCTTGCTCAACACCCATTAGTTGTGTCCCAATTCGGGGTCGGCACTCTTCAGAGAGCGGATTAGTGGCTGCATAACGTCACGTTACCCACCAACCTGCACGCCGCGCGGCCTGAAACTAATCAGTTGTTTCCAACAAGAGGAGCTCGTCTTTAACTGTTTGTCTTTTACCCGAGACATGTGACAGGATAAAAAGAAGCTTCAGGTTGTTTAAACTGGCGTTAAAATCACCTAATAGTTAATATTTGTGGATTTGTAAGTGGTTAACTAACTGTCTACAAGGGAAGGGAACCAAGAAGTGGTTCGACTCTCTGGAATCGTTTCCACATGGTTCCGCTAATGTCTGACACGTTTGCGTGATGACGTCACGTACACGGCACGCTCCATATTTTAGCTCAAGACACTTCCATCATGGCGTCCAGGGTGATGGCGTTATGGTTTGATTAGCTCAGAGGGAATACTTTCAACAAGCGAAAACAATTTGTTAATTTAAGGATAACACCCGACTAGCTATTAGAACCGTCCGACATGATGCAGAGTCCATTAATTTCTGATAATGGCCATCAGAGGGCGCCATCCTGATCACTGACGAAGAGAATAAATATTAAATCCGTCCGATCACAGGCAGCGGTTTACCTGCTGATGCAGTAGAAAGCCACGAGGCGGAACAGGTCTGCGAAGCTGATGCCAGATCCCTCCAGAGAAAAGGCTGCAGCCAAACACACGAGACAAACATGTTAAAAACAGAAAAAAACAAAACAAATTTTTTTTTTTTTAAACTCCAAAATTTACATAGCTGAAAAGTCCAAAAAGGAGAAGGATGAAGTAAAAATGTATATTCTAATTATTGACTCTTCCTTACATACATTAAATTACATTGTTAGTTCCATAAAAAAAACTTTTTTTAGAAAATTTTATTGAAGTACCATCACTCATGCACTCGTATTTATTTTTGTGTCCCATTTTATCTTATCTTGTTGAATTTTACATTATTTTTATTATTTATTTAGTTATTAGTCCTATTATTTATGGACCAAAAAATCTTGTTGCTTTCGTAGTTTCTTTTTATGTTCAGCAGTTCACCAACCGTTCTTACAAATAAATTTCTTGTTAAATCTTCACCGTTTTATAAAAATTGGAGCCTTCACCAAAATCTTCCCATCTTTAATTTGTTCTTAGCTGAAAACAAACGCTAGGAACACTGAGGAGAACCTTACGAACATCTGGAAGCCGACACGTCTGAACTAAACCGGAAGCTGCCTGCTCTGATCTGTTCATTAAGATATCAAAATAACAGTTATGCTCTGGTCTGATTTTTAACAACTTTTGGTCAACATTTTATTAAAGTTAAATACCAGATGTTAAATTTTTTTACTTTAATTCATTCAGGAACAGATTTGTTCCTATCTATGGTCTTTGCTGCGGCATCGCTGTGACAGACTGCTAATTCATTTTATGAATAAACCAAGTTATTTCCTGGTTACTGACCCTATCAGACTCACCCGGAGACTCGCTACTTAGGTGGACCGCGTCTTAAAACGAAGCAGCGACGACCTGATAATTGTTTATTCTGCAGGTACCACTTCAGCCACAACACCACGATGATGCGTTCAGGAACCAGCTGCAGGTCCATGAACACATCCTGGAGGCTCACTGTGGCATCATGTATAATCAACTTAACACTTTTAGAAAATCATATCTTTTGTTTTGGTTTTTTTCATCCTTTCCTTGTTATGTTTGTTGTTTTTTTCACCTGTCCAAGTCTATCTGGAGAGGAACAGGAAGTCATGACCTTTTATGGGCATTCACCTGCACAGCAGAACCAGCTGGAGAGACAGGTATCGAAAAATCACTGTTTATTCTTGTCTTTGTTTATTGTTGTGCAAGGACAAAGTCTATTCTAGTCTATTCTATTCTACCACCCTCCTATAAAGACAGTGGTTGCCAAACTGGGGTTGCGAGATAATTTCAGGATCATTTCAAATATATAACCAACATTTGTCAAATTAATCTGGTATTTTTTTTATCATTGCTAGAAAAATTAAACCATTAATGCAGATTAATGTTAAATTAAATTAATTTTTAACTCATAAATCCAGATTAAACCGTCACATTTCCAGCCGTATATTTAGAGGTCCCTGCAGGACGACCCATCTGATATCTTATAAATGAAAAGATATGGTATGATATAAATAATAATTAAATATTACTTAATAATAAATAATAATTGTCATCGTAGGATGAAGTGATGGAAATTATTTGAGGCTCAGAAAGTTTGGGAACCCCTGCTCTGAGATAAGTGCTGATGTCTTTCCTCCGAATCACGTTCACACATCTGAATTTGACTGGATCACGTAAATAATGACGCGGTGCCACCAGTCGTGTTCAGAGACATTTCAGATGAATAGAAAGCAGGACGATCGCAGATTCCTCTTCACTGCCATGCAGAGATCCTCCAGCAGCAGCGGATCTACATCTGCAGCTCCCAGCGGGCCAGCGACGCTCCCCTCGCATGTCACAACGTTCTGGCCGAAATGAAGCTCCCCCGCCCCGAGACTATGGGGCATGTCTGCTGAACGTGCTTCGGGTCGCGGCTCATCTGTAAACATCGGGCCTAAAACTGAGCGGCATGAGTCGAAGAGGCCGGCGGCTCACTTTCATTTCTCTTTTTGTGTTTGAGGCGGACGGGAAGCAGCGGTTTGATGCAGAGTTCAGACGAAAACAAAACTCATAATCTGGTACAGATTTCCGTGACCTCGTTGATTCAGATTATTTAAAAGGAAGTTTCCTGATTATTATCTGAGTAATTTCAGCAGAAAGTGAGTAAAGCCGACTTGGTTCTTACTGTACTGGCTCTCTCTGACGGGGAAGTGGCTGATGGGAGTTTCTGGCTGATCCTCATCCACACGCACAGACAGGACCTTCCTCTGCAGCGTGGCCGACTTCCTGACCAGGAACACCTGCGCCACAAAATGCATTAAACACAACATCCTGCCAGAAAATGATGCAGAGCCAGCGAGGACGGCGAGCCCTCACCCCTGGCGGCTGCTTGAGGAGAATCCGGGAGGCCTCGTCTTCGCTGAGCGCCAGCAGCAGCCAGACCGGGTGAGTCTGCGTCAGCCTTTCCAACACGCTCATCTTCCTCCGCAGGGAGTCGTACCCAGAATCCATCTCGCCCCCCGAGCCGCCCCGGTGCTGGGCCTGCAGGTAAACGCCGCTCTCCAGCCTGCACACGGGAAACGGCGAGTTAAAACAACTGCTGGTGAAACCAGGAGGGTCCGGGTCCAGGCCTTTTAAAGGGATCCCTTCTCCAGCAACAGAATCAGACGGATGAATTCCTTCATGTCATCCAGCTCTGCAGAGGCAACAAAAACGTCGTATTTTATTCCTGGTAGAACAAAAACGTCGTATTTTATTCCCGGTAGAACAAAAACGTGTATTTGTAAAAAGCAACTCATGGTGGATGTTGCTGGTTTCATCTCTGAGCTTTCCTGCAACTCCACACTCATCCCGTCACACCTTAGGAAGCCAGCGAGCCTCTGAGGCGCAGCGTTCGAGTCCTGGCATCGGTCAAAGACTGCAGGACACAAATCTGAAAGGCTTTGCCAGCATCAGGTTCCCTGGATTCACATGCAAAGCCGACACAAATCAATGCAAAGCAGCTCCTCCAGCGTCTGACCAACAGCAGAAGCGCCTCTCGTTTACGCTGAAACGCTTCATGATCTCAGCGCTCTGGACTTCAGCTTCATTTGTTTACATTTTTATTTATTTTTCATGATTTTTTTTAACATGTATTTGTCTTATTCTGTCACTGGCTGTTTGCTGGTTAATTAAAGTGCAGCTGTTAATGGCGGTTAATGTTTCATGTAAATGACATAATATCCAGCTTACAGTAATCTGAACAGAGCTCATGGATGACAGTGGCGGAGAGATTAGTTTATTATTTTATTTCTGAAAAACATCTTTATCGTCTGTTTTTTCTCAGCCGTTGCTTGCTATGATAGTCACAACTATGGCACCAGGCAACTTTGCATTAGCCTAAACCTAACGCTGATAGCCTCACACAACTCAATGTCTCGTATAGCTCATTTTAAGGCTAAAAAAGCTAGAAAGAAATCACTGTTGATTTTTATTAATGTCTTTTGTTCTTGATTTTTTTTCCTCATCACTTCCATAAGTTTTTCAGATTTAAAAAATCCGCTTCTGTTACAAGTAACGCATGATTGTTGCTTTATTTTATTTTCAAAATTTCAGTTTAGTTTAGCAAGTGAGATTGAGTGTACCGAGTACATCATCAACCTTTTATTATTTTAATTTCTTGGTGTTCATCATTATTCTAATTTGCATTTGTGATGGATGTGTAACTGAAAATGTGCAAACAAACAATCACTACTGTACATGACTCATGCTGTTTATGTAGGGGTACATTATTTCACTGAAAAAAATCACAAACACAAAGAAAACATAAAAAATGAAACTCCTCAGTTTATACTAACAATATTCATATTATAGATAATATTATATTATAGTGTCTTGAATAGAAATAAAATATTATTTGGGATATTATTTTCATATATAAGTAAATTGTCTTCAAAAAGTGTTTTGTAGACCAATTAGGTGAAACTGCATAATTTCTCACGACACACTAGAGTGCCACAGCAGAGTGGTTGGAAAAAACTGCCCCAGACTACACAGCTGATATATCCTGCAGCAAATTCCCCTTCAGGGTTCAAACATCTCCCTCAAATGTAAACATGAGAGTGTTAATCATCAGAAAGCTGAATATTAAGCTGATGCCGGACGACGCCGCATGAAGTCAGGGGAGGCGGCGGCTTGTTATCAGGAACATTTTAACACAACAGGATGTGAAAGTTGCTGCGAACTCTGACCTGGGACAGAAAATGTTTGCCTAAACGTCCCATGAAAACGTCTCATATTTCTGCTTATTCCTGCAGGAATAAACACATGGAAACTTACATGGGCTCTTTGTCCACAGCTGGAGAAGTCTGGACCATCTCCTTCTTCAGCTCCCCGATCTCCAGCGCAAACGTGTCAATCAGCTGAGGAGGACAGACAGAAGGATACGGTTGGACTGACGGAGGAGTGTCAGAAGGAGAAGAGGAGGAGACACGGCGATAAACGAAACCAACAACATGGCTTCCATGGAATTATGAAACACGGGTCCGAGCCCGGAGCACGGAGGGAAGCCGGACCGAAGCGGAACAAAGGGAAGGGAAGCAGTTAGTCAGGTTTCCTGTGGACCGCATTTCCTGCAGCCAGGAAGACGGAGACAGCTTGGTCAAAGAAATGAGTCACGGCAACAATCAGGGAGAGATTTCCTCGTGTCGTCCAGCAGAAACACAAACAAACACAACACCGGGGGAATCTGGACAGGAAGAGCCGGATCATGTCACGCTGGACTATTTTCAGACCGAAAGAGATAAAACCAGTCAGTCAGTCAGAGATAAAACCAGTCAGTCAGAGATAAATCCAGTCAGTCAGAGATAAAACCAGTCAGTCAGAGAAAGAACCAGTCAGTCAGACATAAAACCAGTCAGTCAGAGATAAAAACCAGTCAGTCAGTCAGAGAAAGAACCAGTCAGTCAGAGATAAAACCAGTCAGTCAGACATAAAACCAGTCAGTCAGAGATAAAACCAGTCAGTCAGTCAGAGAAAGAACCAGTCAGTCAGAGATAAAACCAGTCAGTCAGAGAAAGAACCAGTCAGTCAGAGATTAAACCAGTCAGTCAGAGATAAAACCAGTCAGTCAGACATAAATCTATCTATCTATCTATCTATCTATCTATCTATCTATCTATCTATCTATCTATCTATCTATCTATCTATCT